>JAPZDZ010066681.1:0-25469 GCA_029783805.1 Acanthurus tennentii
ATATATACACGCATACATACATATATATATGTTTATATATATATATATATATATATATATACACACATACATACATACATATATATATGTGTGTGTGTTATATATATACACTACCAGTCAAAAGTTCGGACACACCTTCTCATTCAATGTTTTTCCTTTATTTTCATGACTATTTACATTGTAGATTCTCACTGAGGCCATCAAAACTATGAATGAACAGATATTGAATTACGTAGTAAACAAAAAAGTGCGAAATAACTCAAATGATGTTTTAGATTTTAGATTCTTCAAAATAGCCACCCTTTGCTTTGATTGCTGCTTTGCACACTCTTAGCATTCTCTCGATGAGCTTCATGAGGTAGTCACCTGAAATGGTTTTCCATTAGTCTTGGAAAACTTATCCCAAACCATCTCGTTTGGGTTTAGGTTAGGTAACTGTGGAGGCCAGGTCATTTGGCGCAGCACTCCATTACTCTCCTTCCTGGTCAAATAGCCCTTACACAGCCTGGAGGTTTGTTTGGGGTGCTGTGGTAGCCATGCTGGTTCAGTGTGCCTTCAATTTTGAATAAATCCCCAACAGTGTCACCACACCTCCTCATCCATGCTTCACGGTGGGAACCATGCATGTAGAAACCATCCGTTCACCTTTTCTGCATCACAAAAAGAAACGGCGGGTGGAACCAAAGATCTCAAATTTGGACTCATCAGACCAAAGCACAGATTCCCACTGGTCTAATGTCCATTCCTTGTGTTTCTTGGCTCAAACAAATGTCTTCTGCTTGTTGTTTTTCCTGAAAAGTGGTTTCCTGGCAGTTATTTGACTATAAAGGCCTGATTCATGCAGTCTCCTCTGAACAGTTGATGTAGAGATGTGTCTGCTACAAGAACTCTGTGTGGCATTTATCTGGGCTCTTATCTGAGATGCTGTTAACCTGCAATTTCTGAGGCTTATCCTCAGCAGCAGAGGTGACTCTTGGTCTTCCTTTCCTGGGGCAGTCCTCATGTGAGTCAGTTTCATCGTAGCGCTTGATGGTTTTTGCGACTGTACTTGGGGACACATTCTAAGTTTTTGCAATTTCCCAGACTGACTGACCTTCAGTTCTTAAAGTAATGATGGACTGTCATTTCTCTTTACTGAGCTGACTGGTTCTTGCCTTAATATGAATTCTAACAGTTGTCAAATACGGCCATCAGCTGTGTACCAACCTGACTTCTGCACAACACAACCTCATTAAGAAGGCAAGAAATTTCACAAATGAACCCTGACAAGGCACACCTGTGAAGTGAAAACCATTTCAGGTGATTACCTCATAAAGCTCATTGAGAGAATGCAGCGCTGTCAACAAAGCAAAGGGTGACTACTTTGAGGAATCTAAAATATAAAACATATTTAGAGTTATTTAAGACTATTTTCTTCACTAATTGCTACATAATTCCATATATCTTGCTTCATATATTTGATGTCTTCAGTATGTATCTACAATGTAGAAAGTAGTAAAAGAAAAACCTTGAATGAGAAGGTGTGTCCAAACTTTTGACTGGTAGTGTATATATACATATATGCAGTATTTATATATATATGTGTGTGTGTGTGTGTGTGTGTGTGTTTATAGATTTTTTTTTCATCATGGGTATGATGTGAGTTGCTTATATTGAGAGAATGATCATATCACACTGCTAATCTCCTTGAGCCTTATTGTGTATGTTTGTATCTTTTAGCTTATTGTTTTGGTTTTCTGTCATCAGAATTGTGTCCAGTTGCACAGCTGTTACTGACAAAAATGCTTTGATTGCAACTCACCTGCTGGTGCAAAACACCAGAGAAACATAACTCAAGACTAGGATGTCACGACATTAAGCAGCTCAAGAGTGGGGTATTTTTTCCTCACAGACCTTTAAGAGAGGTGAACATTGGACTTGTGTTTGCCAGGTGCACACAGCTAGACTGTGCATAAGTGTTGAAGTTGCTCCGGTCTGTTTGCTAATACATTCCCTATATCAGTGAATATTTTAGCATTAATACCAGTGTTAATTGTCAGTGTTGTGTTTACACTTGTTTGCTTTGTTGTACAGTTGTTTATGTCCAAGAAAATCAAGGATAGCAACACTTTACATTGAGCCTCTTTAATAGTTTGTATATCAGTATATTGGTTGAACACTAAACAAATTATTGAGGGACTACACATAATCAACTATGATGGAGTTGTAAGCAGATATAAGGCTTGTCTTTATTTAATCCCATCGTCACTATAATACATAAACATTATGGTATTGCATTGCACAGTGCTTATTACAAATGATAATTTCTACTTTGAAAAACATATTTTATATAATTTATAACTGTGTGTTATTGTATTGCATTAATTATCTAGAATTTTCTGCAGGGCAGATCACAGAAGAGTCACTGAGTTCACTTCAGATTACATAGGTTTTATTTTTGTCAAAAGTTTTCATTTGGAAAAAAGTTCATGTGCTTATGTATAAGACTGTGTGGAATATTTTTGGGATGCCTTAATTGCTTCACAGTGTTTAGCAATAACCTAAAGTGACCTGATGAAGTGACTGTATAATAATGCTGTACTCATATTTCAGGGTTATTATTGCAAAAGTTGTGCAATAAAACACATTAAAGAGTTAATTTAGCTATTTTTCCATCATGTTGTTGCATTCTTTTTATGCAACCAATGAATAGAATTAAATAAGAATATGAATAAGGTATAAACAATAATAAATGGAATACGTTTCTCTCTGAATTAGGTGTTTTAAAGCATTTGGTGTCAACTTAGGCCAGATTTTGGTTTGTAATTTACACTTTTCCTAGGTATAATTTCATATCCTCCCAAATAAAAGGGACATTCTATCCTGTCCTAGTCTGGGATACCTTTTAGATGAATAAAATCATCTTCACCATCCAAGCAGTGCAAAACAGTTATTGCTAATAAAGGTTGCTGCAGTCTGCAGATTTTTTTTTTCGTGGTTTTAAAAATGCAAAATTGTGAACTACTTTGAAATTTAGCACTTTGTTGAGTACACTTCAGAAATTTTAAAATTTTACTAATTCCAATGTGTCATTTTCTTCTTTCACTCACTTCCTTAAGTACAATTTAAAAGAAAAAATTGTAATGGGATGTGAAAGTGCTGCTCCACTGCTGACACAAAAAACACAACTTCCCAATGTCTACAAGTGAGAGAGACATGAGTCAGCAGCAATTAAAGATAGTGACTCATGCACAGGAAATGCTACAACACGATACTGTGACAATCATACACCCTTTTTATCATATCTAATGAGGACACACGTTTCAGCTCTAGACAAACAAAATGTTTTCCGCTTCTGCTCTGTAGATCAGGTTGCACTAGATGATCAGATGTTGTGGCTAAGACAAGACTGTCCTGATTTTCCAGCTTTTGCTCCAATATCCCAAACAAGAGTCATGTTAAAAAGAAATAAATCATACTTTGAAATCATTGCACTGACAATAATTGTTCACAGTAAAGAGCAAAGGTAATATCTGGATGTCATTTGTTCTAAAGACAAGGTAATTTTGTTTGTATGGCACTTTCAAGTACGTAGCAGTTCAAATGATTTATATAAGATTAAAATCATCAAGACAAGATCTTAAAGAAACACACAATAAAAAGGCTTTAAACAGGTTTTAAGTTTTTAGGTTTTAAGTTTTAAGTAGATTAGCTGAACTTCTCTTTAATAACTGTCTATTATTTTGACAAATTGTCAAACGTACAGTTATGTTGAACATGTTCTTTGTTTATATTTGGTTAATTTCAAACTATATTTAATGGAGATTCTGACTGATACACTGTCTTACTGGATATGTTTTAAGAGAGAAGTCTATATTTTTCTGTTAAAGTGTCACACTGTCTCCAGCTTATCTGTTACATTTGAACAGCTGACCAAAACCACAAGCCTGCATCATGTTCAAGTTGTCTGATTTTGCTCCTCAGGCAAATACACAGTTGTGACTGAAATGTATTTTTTTCTCAGTGATTTCTCTCTTTAGTCTTGTACAAATGCACATATTTCCTGTTTGTGCAATTTGGATGAAGTACCAAGCCATTAAAAACCCCAGCCAGACATAAAAATCACTCTGCTTTGAAGAATATTTTTTATCTACTCTTGTTTTTCCCTAAAAGTAAAAAAAAAAAACAAAACTTTTTTTCTTGAGTTCTTTATAATGATTGTAATCTTTTTTCCTAATGTAAAACCTGGACTAAATTTAAAACAAAAATATAACTATTCAACTGCTGCCCCCAAAATGTCTCATACTTTCCTTGAAAAATGATTTTTGCAGAATGGATACATTTTAATGTAATCAGCTCTAGAATAACAATATAAAAAAACTCTGAACTTAAGATTATCAAAGCTCAGTGCATAATATTACCATCAAAAACAGTGTATATCCCTGCAGCCCTTCCCCCCCAGACAAATTAAATTCACTGCACATGAAAGTACAACAGGTTGAACCCAGCCAAAGAACTGTGTGTGACGTAGCATCCTCCTGCTACGCATCACAGCTTAATGGGGAAGTGAAGAAATATCAGATTTAGCCGCTCTTATGCAACTCAAAATAACTGCAGCTAATGGAATTTTCTTTTATACATGAAAAGAACCGCAAAACCCCAAAGAGCCAGTCAAAGACGTGAGAAGATTAGGCAATCACAAATAAGAAAATTAAGCATTCATTTGATGAACTTTTACCTATTTATGAAAGACTATGTGTCTTTCAATAACAATAACTTCTGGTCAGCTGTGACTAATTGAAAGGTGTTACCAATCAAAGATCTTTATTACAATTTTTGTAATACTAATAGTAATAGTTATTATTATTATTAGACTCTTCAGTGTTTTAGTACTCAATAAAGGGGTAAATAGAGGAGCAGGTGATGCTTCCCTTACACTGGAAATCTCTCGTGGCTCCAGTGATTGAGTCCGGTCATTAGTGCATCTTTGCATTTAATACTAAGCTTTCACATGTTCCCACTGAAAAATGTATTTCTTTATTTTTAAGTAGTGTTTATTGGATTAGATTAGATGATAACCTTGTATTTGTCAGTCTTTATTGGTGCAGGAACATGACCATGGTGATATCAGTCATCACCAAAGCATTCATGTACATCTACCATCATACAGATCTTTGCAGTCACACTAGTAGACAATCAGAAATTTCTTGAAAAAAAATATTTAGAAAAAGCTCTGTGTGAACTCTATAATTTTTTTTTTGTGAAAAGAAGCATAACAATGTCTGTACTATCTAAAAATAATTATTGCTTTTGAATGATTGTGACTCTATGATGATTTCATGATTTTTTTTCAGGCTTTTAATGTTAAAGAACTTTAAGTTTGGTCTAGAGGAGCTCTTCTTTCATGGTTATCCTTGCTTTAGGATGGTGTGGTGTTAGCTGTATTTGACTGTTTCTCACAGTCTTTTTTAAAATGAAAATTTACCCCCTTTAAGAAAGATTATTGTAAATACCCATGCAATATTAATATTGCTTCTATGAAGAACATATAATATTTAACATTGGGTCATTGTGTATTTCAGAATCTCAACATAAAAAGTATTCCTGAAAAGATGAAACATCCATAATAAATGCATGAAATTGTTGACAGTAGGCTGGATGCCAAATCTCTCATTCCTTAACAGTAAACATGTCGTTAATGATCAACCTGGGTGCATCTACCTGTGGGTGTCACAATCACATTACATACCTGAGCTGTGTGTGTGTGTGACAGCTTTATGTTAGTAAGAATGTAAGTACAGTATTTCATCATCACAGTGTGTGGCAGTACACGCAACAATGAGGACCGTCCCACTTCCTGTCTGAGAGGAAAAATTCCCTTGAGTGTGTATAAAACCGTGCAGGTCAGCACAGGCAGACAGAACAACACTGACTGGAAAACTGCAGGGATCTTAAACAAACACACTAAAACTTCTTCTCATCTACTGACCTGAACAGGTAAATTGACTCTTCTTTTCATAGTTTGCTTTGGTTTATCTGGAGTAAATTTTAACAACCTCTGCTTTGCTTTATGGAACTGTAATAGATTACATGTAGCAGAGGATTTAATCTGGTTACATGACAGTTTACTGTTTCTGCCTTTTTTAATTATTAAGTGCAGTAAGTGTAGACTGATTCAGCTGTCAGATGAGAATCTTTGTGCTAGATGTACTACATCAGATTAATGGCAGCTTTCCTTGATCATTTTTCAGTCTCCATCTTTCACTGTTACTGTATACAGTGTCTTATAGACAAGTGTTGGTACAGTTGGGAGTCTGAATCTCTGCTGCAGCAGACAGATGAACTGTAGTCCTTGCAGTGCAAAAATGAAAGAATAAATAATTATATTGGACCTTTCAATATCTACCTTAATGGATAACTTTTTACCTATTTGGAATACCCAAATGGCAAAGCTTATATCAGAAAACTGTAAGGGCCAAAGTTTATATATGGGGATAGTGGAAAATCCAGGGAAATTTGATAATGATCACAGTTGATCCTAGTGATAAATAAATTAGAAAATGAAAAAAGATAACACAAAGATAGGAGGAGACTTTAAAATCTGACTGTACTTCCCTTGTGGTGTTCTAACTCAGAGATAATGGACATTGCTTGCTGTCTCCCTGCAGATCTTTCTTTATTCAGAAAACAATGGAATCCGAGATGACATGTAAGACATGGAGCTCCAAGATGCCCCAGGGACTGGACTTGGAGATCACTCATCATCCACTGACCATGAAGCGTGTGGTCAACCTGATCATCGCCACAGAGAGGATGAAGGGAAGCCAGTCAGAGCATCTGCTGGGCACTGAATTCAGAGATGAAAACCTGCTCAACATCATGCTGGACAGCATAGTGGAAGGTAATCACACAGATGAGACTTTATTTCAACAGTGATGCACAAAAAAGCAACTACTGCTCTGTTTTCTCTTTGTGTTACCCACATTTTAATATTATTCATAAGCCACTGAATCTCTATATGTAAAAACAAATAGCTACCATCTCATCTCTTCTAAAGACCTGTGGGGAGCAAACAACAGAGACAGTGCCTGTAAACTTATCTAACCGTGCCACCTGTAATTCAATCATCCACCCATAGCTTTTTTACTTTGTTAGCCTAGTTTGAGTTTTGCTCAGAACTCTGTGGGTGTGATTGTATATGGCTGGTATATCCCTTTTAGTTTTGTTGCACCTATTTAAGTATGACATCCCACATCCACACTGTATTGAGTTTATTACATGTGATTGATCTGTCAAACTATTTATGTTTTTTTTAATATCCGCAATAAGCTGATAACAGCAGTGGATGACTCAGTGAGCTCAGATATTTGCTTTTCAAGATTCACTTGTGCAGAAAGAGATAATGTCCATAGCTGTTTTGCAATTTTTGCTGCTTGTCACTGAAAGAAGATAACAACAACATTACTCAATCTGGTGTGTCTCTTTTTCCCCTCAGAGCAAACTGTGTTTGAGTGCTTTGCAGCTGCACCAACTCAGTATGAATGTACGGGTGAGCACCCATGCAAAGTGTTTGACAGTGAGAACAAGAGTTTGGTTCAAGTCCCAAACAGCATGGAGCTGCACGCTGTGATGCTGCAAGGAGGCTCTGAAAGCAGCCAAGGTAATTTTGGGGTCATTTCACATATTTTCACTCAGATATGACACGCTATGTTTTACTTAATCTGCCAACTGTTGGCTTGATATTGTCGCAGATTCCTCTTTAGTGAAATGCACAGATAACATAAATTGTCTCACAAAAGAGGCTGACAGCATCTTTCAGCTTTGGTGAATGAACCTGTATTTTCTGTTCTCTCCTCAGTTCAAATGAACTTGACGACCTATATGCATCTGGCACCCAGCCCTGATGCCAGACCTGTGGCTCTTAGCATCAAGGACACAAATCTATACCTGTCTTGCCACATGGAAGGTGATGAGCCTACCTTGCATCTGGAGGTAAACTCATGACTTATTACATTAATCCCGCAATAAGATAACAAACTTTGCAGTACTGTTAAAGGCTAAATTCAATACAATGCATCACAATTCAAAAAGCTGCAACAATGGAAAAGCAATTTGATCTACCTGGTCAATGTGATTGTCTCACCATCAAACATTTATCTTTTCACACCTTAGGAGATGGACAAATGCAGTCTTCAGAATTTCAGCTCAAACAGCGACTTGGTGCGTTTTCTCTTCTACAAACAAACCACTGGGCTGAACCTCAGCACCCTTGTGTCTGTCGCCTACAGCAACTGGTACATCAGTACGGCAGAGGAGGACAACAAGCCACTGGAAATGTGCCAGGAGAATGCCAGACGCCACCGTACTTTCAAGTTCCAATGGTTACAAAAGAAAAAAGAAGAGGGGGACGAAAGTGATTCTACATGTGGCTGTCACAACTGACCCTCTTTGAGTACATGTGGGTGAAAAACAGAGGGAAGAATTCACTGCACCTCAGTTATTATGATTTAAAAAACAATTACAAAGACATATATATATATATTTTAAAGCACTAACATGGTTGCTAGTACAACTTCTGCTTAATGTTTTACAGAGTATTTTTTACTATATGTACCAAGTACAGAAAGTGAAATGCTGAGTGTATTGACATAGTCAAATATCACCACAAGGCGGCACTATTGTGCTGTCTGGTGAGCATCCTATGTATTTATTATGCTGAATAACAGGACAAGCTGTCAATGCTTTAATTTATTGATTTATTTATTTATATTTATGCATAATTGTTATATCTAAATTTATTTATCTGCTTCCTTAAAATTGCTTAAATGATGTGCAAAGAATTTTCAATAAAGTATTATATTTTACTGAATTTGGATTTGTGATTGATATGCACACTCAGAATATGGTAAATGACACAACCTAAACAGAGATAAATTATTTCACGGTGGAGCTGTCGTACTCCTCTCTTACACAGACTATACTAGAATATTCCTGAGTAAAACCTGCTTACTCTTGGTTTTCAGTGGCAGGGTTTATGACTAAATGTGACATTTATGAATGTGCATTATGACAACTAGTAGGGTCAGTATGTAAATTATTGGTCAAAATTTTAGGTACTTACACTCTACTATTTTTTTTAAATGCTCTACCATATTTCAGAGGGAAATAATGTATGTATGACTTCACCACACTTATTTGGCAAATGCAGCCTACTCACTTGTCAAAATGAGATTTTACATACACAATGTCTGATCCTCATGCCAGCTGGTGTAACCAGTATAATTTAAAACAAAAAACAAAAAAACAAACAAAATTTTTTTTAAAAATGTAATCTTGTGTATATTTTAATCTTGATAATATTGTTTTAACACCCAAACCTTCTCAATTTAACATGAGCACCTTTACTTTTAAACCTTTATAAGATATTTCATGATAATTGTGTGGCACTGATTGAATTTTTTTTATTCAAAAATTACCACATAAGTTAAGGATCTCATTAGTGTTTCCACCATTGAAAGGGGAAAGAAGTTTTTAGTTATATTATATACGTATGTATTTACATATGCACAAAACCGTGTGTGCTCTGAAACTGTTTAAAACATTTCCCTGCTTAGGCACTCATGCACGCTACATCACTGTTCCGCTGAACTGAATACCATTACGCATAATTTAGGACTTCATATCCACAATGCAGTAAGTTGTTGTTTACATTCAGTACCCCAATCAGCGCAGGGTTTCTGCGCATGCGTAGTCATTTTTTGAAATTTCAAATCCTCCAATCAGAGAATAGGAGGCGTCCACTCCCGGCAATTTCAAAACCGGATGTACGAGCTCAGTTGTTATGGAGCTTTTATAACGTATCGTCCAACGAGGTGTTTTTAGCACTAACCCGGATAAAAAGTTAGACAAAGAATTTAAGAGGAGATGGAAGAAGCAGAGACCGTATCGGTACC
This sequence comes from Acanthurus tennentii, assembly GCA_029783805.1. Taxonomy (NCBI): domain Eukaryota; kingdom Metazoa; phylum Chordata; class Actinopteri; order Acanthuriformes; family Acanthuridae; genus Acanthurus; species Acanthurus tennentii. The sequence continues at coordinate 9,933 of JAPZDZ010066681.1, forward strand.
TTCTAGAAAAGGTAAGTGAGCCTTTTAAACTGCACAAAAGCTCGCTAGTTAAAGTAGTTAGCGTGAGCCAAAATCGGTAAGCCAAACCATGCTAGATAGGAAACGTTACACACATAACGTTATTAACGTGTATGTTAACAGTGAATAGATATTTTTGTAGTCCAGTCCAATAAAATGACGTTATAGTTTTGTTTTGTCACCTAGCAGTAGCTTAGTGTTAGATGGACCATCACGACGTGGTCTATCATCAACGATTGACCTGTTGATGTTTGGGTTTGACTGGCTAGCTAGCTATAAATGTCAGCGTTACCTTAAGTTAGTAGTATGGGTTTCATTATACTTAACGTTAACCTATAAATGTAATAAAGTATAAACTACAGAGGGGTAAACTACGTCAAATAATACCGTGATGCTACTTCAGTTACCTATATGTCTAACAGGTTTTTGTTCGTTTTCTTAATAACGTTTGTAAACACGCATTACACTTCAGCGACGGCCGTAACACTATGACCGCAATGCAAACAATACATCTCGCCACGCTCCTCCTCTGGTTAAGTAACGTTATCTCAAAATATATTTCCGCGAGTAAATGGTATTTATAGCTGAAAATACTCTCTGCAAGCATTAAGTTCGAATATGAGACCGATTTTCATATAATGAATAGTAGTATAGAAGGCTTTCTGTGCAATTAAAAACACCACAGAACACAGCTAGGTCTAGTCTTTAATAGAGTAAGTGCTAAATAAGTTTTTCTTTATACAGCTGGACTTTAAATGGATTATTTACCTTAAAAATGATTCTGTCCATTGTTTCTTCAAATGTTAAATTATAACACTATAAATTGACAGAAAAGAGAAAAAAAAAAAAAAACAAAAGTCCAAAATTCAATTATTTTGTCATTTTCTTTCCTTTTAAGCTGGATCCAGTGAAGTTTAGGTTGCGTAAATATTCAAACATCATTTGAGTAATCGTTTAAGCTCTGACATGTTACCAGTATTCAAATTTAGGTCATCTACTGGGGTGTTAATGTGTCACCTTTCAGCTGCTAGATGTCAGTAAGTTACTGTCTAATAGTTTGCTCAATAATTCAAGACATTTGAAAAACGACCTACATCCACAAGAGGTCTCACTCTGGATGTTAGTGAAAGTGAATGGTCATTTAAGGTGACCCAGCTGCTGCAGTTACTTTTGAATGACAAAATGGTTCATTTTTTCTCCATTCTGTTAGGTGGAGACAAGTTATTAAGAGCTGAAGTTTGTGTCTGGATAATTAGCTTTCAAGCATAAATGATATTAGTCAAGACACTAATATGAGTTAGTGTAAAAATTCTCAAGGCATTCATGGGACTAGCACTGAATTGAATTCCTGTGTTATTTGCTGTCACAGAGCTTCGTAAGCAGAAGCTGATGGAATACTTGGCAGCAAAAGGAAAGCTAAAACAGCCCAACCCAAGGTGATAAAAATATTTTCTGTGAGACTACTAACCACAAATAAATCAAACTGTTTAAATGTCAGTATTTGTTATATCATGGTTAAATGAATTCTTTAATTGTATTCCTCAGGCCATACCTCCGTGATGACTGTCAGGTTAAGAAGCCTGTGACATCTACATTAAAGGTGGGTAAGGATCCTTGTTTGCACAGGCAATGGGGGGAAAAAAGAACCAAATATTAAAATGATATGTTAGAATTGTGTTAGAAATATGTAAGAAATGAACTTGTGTGCTACTGAGTTAATAATCAGACTAAATTGCTTACATTTTAATCACCAAACAATGCTGGCACTGACTCTTTTAATTTTAATATTTATTTTCACAGGTTATGGGAAAAGAGAACAGTGCTCCTACTAACAAAGCAAGTTTTAAACACAATAAGGTTCCAACCCTTGCAGCCCAATCAACAACACACCCTACCAGAAGAGTATTTGGTGCCGGTAACACTGTAAATGTGAAAAGCAGCAGTCTAAGTCAGTGCCAGAATACCAGTCATCCATCTGCAATGAGTGGCTCGGTACAGTCCAAACTTAACCCTGTGTGCTCAAATAAGAATCTGAATACAGCCAACCATTTCAAAAGACAGGCAAACACTGGAATAAGATCTTCAGATAGAGCCTGTTCAAATGCAGCTGGTACAGCTGTGAAAAAATCGAACACAAGAGTCATCACTAGCTCAAAAGCTACGTGGTCATGTCCAATAAAGGCAGTCAGTGTAAGGATGAGTCTTGGTCCTGTTGTCAAAACAAAAACAGGACTCATCCCGGCGGTGATCCAGCCAAGAAACAATCAAAATTCAGCACACTCCTCTGCCACAGCTGTTAATACCACCACCAATACAACATTGTCAGTCTCTGTTTCAAAGAGGTCTGGTTTGGCTCACGGGATAACATTACCTTCCACTGCTCTAAACATCCCTATAACTAAGAGAACAGCTGTTTTGTCCACTGCAAGGGCCGAAATCAAAGTGCAAGATCAAAGCAAGGTCAACTCTAAACAACTTTTAAGTAAACATGGAGGGCCCTCGTGCAAGGGCCAACTACCAAGTGGACTGAAATCAACATCCAGCTCCTTCAAGTGCACAGCTCCACCTGTGAAGCCAAAGGGGAAAGAGGGAATATTAAAAACCAATAAACCAGTTGGACAGCCCACAGACATGCCTACAAAGCTGAGATCTGAGGGTGAACGGGAGAAAAATATCCAACAAAGCCGTGTTGCTTCCCGAACATCATCTGGCCCACCAAGTTCACGAGTTATCAGTGGGGTTACACGAGCTGCTGTGACTAAACTGGGAGAAAAAAACAAGAAATGCTATGAGACATATAGCAAGAAGGGACTCAGTTCAACAAATGTCCCACCACCACTGACAGAAAGAAAAAAATCAGATGCCCCAATGATGTCACACACCATGCCACGACTTGCCAGGACCATCAGCCATACAGGCCAGACCACAGACATGAAGACAAAAAAGGTCCCAGTCAGGGTTTTTCCCCACACTGAGAATAAGAAAATGACTGCTGCCCAGGAGGAAAGAATGTGAGTAGAGCAGAGAATGTATAGCATAAAACTATGATATCACAAACAGAAAATTCCAGCACTCACTGTTTTTAACTGTGGCTTGTTTGAATTTAGAACTTGCCTGCCACAGAAGACCTGCAGTGCCTCGGGTCTTCCTTTATTTGACTCACAAGAAAAGTTTATTTTGAAACTTTGTGACAATTCAGTTTTAATATTACTTTGCTTTCACTTTAATCTTATCAATGATACCATGTTTGATTGTTGTCTCACATATTTCTCTTATCCAAATGATTGATTCTAAGCAAGTAATAATTGGAAAATTAGAATTTGTTTAAATATCAAGAGTTATTTCAGAAGTGATACATAATAGTTCATACCTTTGAACATTAATTTATTTTGTGTCATTTTAAGAACAGTGGCCATATTGTGATATATATGTCTGTGTAAGAAAAGTATTAGCCTAATTATGTGATCATGTTGTTGATCATTTTGCGTTGCTTTTGTTTGCACATGGTATTTGGGTGTATTACATTAACTAACAATAACTCCAAGACAAATGTTGAAGACAATTAAAAATTAATGTACACTTCTGTGGCTTGAAAGGGTTCTTGTGCAGGATAACATGCATGAACAGATCTTTGTACAGGTTACACTGTCTCGGTCCAATAGTGAGTGAGTGAATCTGTGTGCTTTGATGGAGACTGTAAGCACTCATGATTTGCTATAAAAGAAAGCTTTTGATTATGTTAAGAGTAAGAATGACAATTAAGAAATTCTTTTTTTTTTTTTAACAAGGATTCGTGTTAGCTGTAAAGCAAGCATCAAATGGACAGCTGTATCAATTTCATACAGCCATACTTATGTTAAGCATCCCTGTGTGGCTGTCAGAAAATTGGAATAAGAGATTGGGAATACTCCCTCTATCAAGTATATGCAGGTAGTGACTCCTATCGACAGCGGAGGGATGAAGACAGAAAACAGGAGCAATAATTGATGCAACTGATGTCAGTGATTATTGTTTTTCCCAGGCTTAACTCAATATTTTGATGCAAAAAATATTGTTTGTTTGATTGACATGTTAGATTTGTAATCAAGAAGATATAATATAGTTTATGCAAGGACTATAGCTATGTTGTTGAAGTTGTAAATGCATCTTTCAAATTCCAATTAATGTAACTGAATTTGTCTTCTTTTTTAACGCTGCTCCATAGAGTAAGTCTTAAATATCACTGACAGCCTCTTGTGTGCCACCTAAACAAAGCCTATATAGGAAAATATAACATACAGCTCAGGAAGGGCTGTGCATTGATCATTTTAAGACAGAAAAATTTTACCACCTTTCTGGGCTATCATTACTTTGCACCTACACCCTCTGTTCTTTTTTTTGTTTTAAGGAGAAAACTACAAGAATGGCGGGAAGCCAAGGGCATTTCCTACAAGCGTCCTTCAATGCAGGTGAAACCTCAGGTTAGGCGCACCGTAGAGGTGCCCCAGCCTTTCTGGGCTGCTATGAAGGAAGAAGATGATGCTCACTCTCTCATCTGCGCCGTGGACAGATCTCTGGTTGATTGCATTAAACTACTTGGAGAGGTAATGTTGCTGAGTCATGTTGCTGTTTTTTCCTATCTTGATGTAATCCCCCACTGGAAATGACATCTTACTGGAAGTCATGAAGTGGATGTTTTATGCTAAGAGTGTGTCTGGAGTTTGCTGGGTGGGTTCTGCATAATCAAAGGGTGAATAAAGAGAGAAAGAATCCATTTTAGGCAGGGTTTGCTCAAAAATTAGGAATTCATCCAGCAATGTGTGAAGTGTTAATCTCTTTTAAATGGCCCAAACTGAAGGCAGACTGGATGCCTAAGGGGTGAGACATTATCATCTTATAAATATGACTCTTTTTACTTAAGGAGTTACAGAGCAGCTGTGTAAAGAATAAAAAAGCTTCAGCCTTGGTTATTTTGCAGAGGATTGGTAAACACACCCTCCAGTTACATGGTGCAACATTCTGGCTACATTTCTGTAATGTTGCAAGAAATTAATCCTGCTTGTGACGCATTAAAAACTGAAAAGGATAAACTCCCTATCGATATGTCCAGGGAGTGCACAGTATTTTATTTATTTTTTTGGATGATGCTACATTGTAGACAACAACATCTGTTTGAAATTGTACAAATAATAAACCAAAGTCATTTTCATTATCTCAATCATCACAGCATTCTACTACGTCCTCGCTGCAATTTTTCTTTTTTTTGTTCAACTACGGAATGTGTTTTTGTGGGTATAACTTTTTACAAAGGCAATGGCTTTTAAAGTATTGTGTGAAATGGTATAGTTCTTTGATTGACAGTTTTTGAAAGAGGAACTAATGGATGAATTTGATGCCTGCCTTGCACCCACAGGGCTGCCCCCCAGACCAGGTGAAGGAGGTTCTCTCAAGGCTGCCAGCAGTGTCACAGAAGTTTGCCAAGTACTGGATCTGTAAGGCCCGTCTGATGGAGCAAGAGGGAAACCTGGATGTCCTGCCCATGTTTGAAGAGGCTGTTCGTGTTGTGTTGGAGGTAATGCATCTATGATATTCCCATTATTTTCGGTAAGAAGTTTGTACAACTCTAAAATATGCCCTGAAGAGTTTTCTTGTCGTCACCTTTACACACACCAAATGCATTGTGTCTACAATGTGTTGAATGCAGGCCATAAAACCTTTTGCAAAACTGTTTTTATCTTTAGTCTCTTCCACTCAAAAAGTTTTATTTTTCCCCAAATATGTCAGACCTCGACTGTAATGACTTGTTTTTAGTGCAAATATGTCAACAAAGAAGTGTTTTAAATTCCTCATTCCCCTCAAGGGGAAATGCCTGTAAAATTGGCTTAAATTTTACACTCTACCTTTTGATGAGGTGCAGCTTTGAGAGCAAATAGTAGCCAAAAGACCTAAAACCTGCAGTGTAGAGCAGATGTGCCTTCACGGACAGTGCTAACATTGTGTCATCCACTTCCAGTTTCCTTATTTTTTCAGTGAGGAAGAAAAAGAAGGTGGGATGAGTATTTCAGACCTAAATATAAAATTGCAAATGTTAATTGCTTTCATATTGCCCATTCTTGACATCATCATATATAGCATATAACATTACTGACCAATCAAGTCACTCATTCATTCACCAACCTCTGGTTAATTAATAAAAATGTTATACAAGATATCATATATCATCAAGATAATTGTTTTGGCCATGTTAAAAACAAAAAACAGTTTCATGTTAAGACTTGATTGAAACTTTTGCTGTAATGATAATAACAATGATTTTGATAAAAAGTAAAACTGTAGTAAGTATGAGGGATTTTTTTTAACCCCCTAGGCCCTGTTACCTCTCTGCTTGCCACTATACTTCTTTGCGCTTAAAGGTTGTTAAGATAACAATTGCATGAAAACAAATAATTTAAAAAAATACATCCAGAGAATTTTTAGGATGGTGCAGAATAAAAGTCTATGTTTTCCTGAAAAAAATAACTATAGAGATGGAATAATTATTCAAAAAATTTAAGGAGGCTTGGGAGTTGCTGTAGTGTTAGCGCATAGATTTCTTAGATAAAACGTCGGACCATAAAGTATAAAAGTATGATTCAGCATATCTAAACCAACTCCACAACAAGTAAGAGCAGTCAAAGTCCTTGCGGTCCAAACGAAAAATATCAGGTTCAATCCCTATTAGCTACGTTAGCATTAGTGAAGACATGCTAAGTATAAATGTTGTCCATATCACCTTGAAGTTGAGGAAAGTTGATGCTAAGATTACATAGTTCTTGTCCTTGTAATTGGTTGTTTGTCTTAAGGAGAATCTGCACAATAACCCTATCTGCCCTCACCATAGCAACCAAGGCAGAGGGTGAATGTTTCTGCCTAATACGCAGTAAGATCCCAACAGTGTACAGCTTGACCATATGTATTTATGTAGTTTAGGACTGGTGACATGTGAGGACACAAAGACTTAAATACATCTTACACACAGGACAGCCACAGAATGGTGGCAATACTCATGATCACCTATTGATGTTGCTAGTACTGATCTCATTGGCATCCAGTTCTAAAGTAAATGCCTTTACATAAGACATCTGTTGTCTCCTGACCTCCTCATTCCTACAGCTGATCTTTGACCACATTTTCCACCACAATGAAAAACCAGAAAATTGCTTGACATTTCAGTGACTGATAGCTTGGTCTTTATCATCAGTTCCAGGCCAGAGTGTCAGAAAATTTAGCTGTGCAAATGCCGTGCAGCCCTGACGGGTGACTGGGTTTCAGTTTAGGTGTGTTACTTAGAGCCTGGGAGGCAAAATATTATCTCTGCTGACCTTCTGCTGCCCACAGGTGATAGAAACCACTGAAAGAGCAACAGAAGAGGATCCCTTTTATGGGTTATATACATACTGAAGATGTGGTGTGTGTATAGATGAGACCACTACAGTGATATTGCAATCAGGGGGCAAAATAATAAATTGTAATAATAAAATTTCATCCAAATGTGAATTTTTAGGAATCACAATTTGATTTCAATTCTTGATGCTTGGATCTCATGTAGTCGGCATTTTGTCTTAAAATTGAAAATTATAATTGACCCCTTTATGTCTGCACAGTTCAAGTATAATGCTGTCCCTGACAGCCTGATTTCCCAAACAGACTTGTTTTAGCTGTGTTGAAGTCTGAAAAGTCCCTTTTGTGTTTGTATTTAGTTTCTGCCATTTCATTTAATTCCAGCCGGTGGACGAGCTGAGGACTGTGGTGTTTGAGATTCTGAAGAAGAAGGACGAGTTCCAAGGTAGCAGGGCTTGCACATCCTTTTTTTTTTTTTTTTTTAAAAACGTGGTTTTATACTATTTACATCACCATTGCACAATATTCTGCCTCTAGGCAACAAGATTGTGTTGGCTTTATACTCAAAGAGCTGTGTGATCAAATGTTGTTGAAGAAATGTCATTGTTTTAAATTAAGCTTTAAAGCTTTGAATCATCGATTATATCCCTACAATAAATGGTGTATAGTGTATGCAGCACTATATTGTAAAATGCTGAAGCCATGTGAGTGCCTAATATTTTTTAAAAATATGATTACAGGGAGATATTTCAATGACATGTCTTGTGTTCAGACGCTAAAAGAGAGACATTTCTATTTCTCATATACTTGGCTTTGTGGTTGCATTCCCAAGTTAATCAAAAATTAATTTTACTTAATTAATAATTTGACAGAATACTGTTTTTTATCAGTCTAATCTCATATTTATGCACTCAATCAAACTAATTGCAGGTATGGCAGCCCACATGCCTGATTTCAAATGACACAGCAACCTTTTCAGAAAAAATTAAGTCTTACTCAATTTTATTACCTACTGCAGACTATTCTAAGTGAGTAGAGTAGAGTAGAGCAGAAAATGCAAAGGCTACCTTCAAGCCTTAGTCTGGGGATTACTGATGATGCACTAAATGCCCTCATTTATCAGTTATATTACAGACTTGTTTTATTACAACAACACACACTGCCATTCAGCACCACAAACTACAGCCTCCAAAATTGTGAAACAGCACCTAACACATTTAGCAAAAACTTTTAGAGCTCATGAAGAATTATCACTCATATTGGTTTTACGGCTTGCATCTTAACAGTTCACAGTTCTGAAAACCCTACTATAGTCTATTTTCCTAACTTAATGCAAGACAGCCACATTTAACAACAATTGGGGTCTCAGTGGAGCATTTAGCTCACAAAGAGCCCAAAAAAAGAAGTGAACATTGGACTTAGATTTTCAGATAAACACAAACTTAACCCTAAATAAATAACAGTGGTTCTTTTTTTGTTAATAAGCCATTGCCACATTTGCCAGAGCCGCTGTATGAGAGGGGTAAACTATCTGAATGTGGCTTACAGCTTGCTGACTAAATAATAGTTTTGATGCTAGCTTGGGTTGACTGTGTCATTTTAACAGTGAAATAATAAATACAATAAAATGCAAATCATTACAATGAGGTTTATAACTAAATTTGTATGTTTTTGTCAGCATCTGTGGAAAATGAAAGAGAGGAGGAGCAGACTCCGGCAGGTGAAAACACTCCAGAAAGAATTAACAACCCAATGATGACTCCAAAACCAGTCAGAGCCCTCATCTGTGGGGAAAGAGGAGACTCATCTGTAGTTAAATACAAGATCACAGCAACTCCTGGGTATGTTTCAGTCATTATTACAACTTCCAAAAGCTATAAATTAAATGTTTTCATGCTCGCTAGTTTGTGTTTCTGCTTAGGTGAGTGGAAAAAAAGCAAAAATAATACATTTTTTAAAATTACATCTGTTAATTTAATGTCAGCGGCATAGTATACAGCCATTTATCTCTGTGAATTTTACAGAAATCAATAGTACAATTAAAGATAGATAATAGCTGGTACATATTTCTGTGCCTTTAATGGCTCAATCAGATAAAAAGGCAGGCGGCATGTGATAGGAACAGGAATTAAAGTTAAAAATGAATATGGTAAGTAAAGTTAAAACACTAGCAGCATCTGAAATAAGAGTCATTAAAGCATGTTGAGAGGTTGCAGGGCTTCTTTTAGGCAGATGATGTTTGTTAAATGATGTAGCTAAGTGTTCAAATCATAAGTAAAATTATAGTCCTATACTTCTGTAAATGCCTTTTGGACTTGTGTAGCACAATGTTTTAATACGCTTTGGACACTTGAGTACCCATCTCCTAATAGCATGAGTACAGTAATCACATGTTTCAGTGCTGTATTACCACAGACTGTGCATAAGTGAGCTCCTTAATCCTGAATTGGCTTGGTGAGATCCAGATCATTGAGTTTTGTGTCTTTTGTGTCTGTCTCTGTCGTGCTGACATGGCTTAAGAGCATCCTGACATACGCAGGTGTTCCTATTTCAGGTGTGTTAAGTCCAGGTGCAGTGCTCAGCAGGTTCTGTCTTCAGGTAGTCTGTTGAAATGAGTCACTCAAAGCAGTACAGGACAGTGGAAATGAATGCAGCTGGTCTACAAATATTTTGAGAGTCAGCAGGTCCGTTGGCACTGAGACAGAAGGAGCTACAAGTCAGTTGTTTCTTGAAAGCTGGATGAAGTTGAAAATGATGATGGATTGTTTCTTTATTTTGTTTTTTGTTTTTTAAACATTCAGTTGCCCTCAAAGCCAACAGAAGGAACCAGCGAGGGTCAACGGTCATGAGGTTCGCTTCTTCACCCCTGTTAGACGCTCAGTGCGAATCGAGAGAGCCTCACTCCGATACCCTGCGTCCCTTCAGGACCATGATCTCTGCGTGGCTTCCTATAATGATCTGATGTCCAAGGAGGATGAAGAGAGCAGTGAAGAACAGAAGGGTGGTGAAACCAGCCCATCTGCTGACGACACTCCAATGTACATCTACAGACAGAATGAAGCGCTTAAGGACAAGGTTTTTGTCCAGCTCATCTGCGATGAAGGTGTTTAGTTTTAGATGCTAACTTCTAATCATCCAGTTTGTGATTGGGACAAAATTCACATGCTGAGATTTTTTTACTAGTCATATGAGAAGGAGAAAAACAGTGAAATGTATGTGCATGCTTTGGAGTTGTCAGAACTCACCCTTTCCCTGTTAAGAAGATGAGTTTTATCCTTGTTACAATAGAACTTGATATTTTTGGTAATAAGCTGTTTTCTTAAGTTAGATGTTTCTCCTACTTGCTAAAGGGAACTTATTGGGTTTATACCTTTGGATCATTTTATTCCTCTAAATGATGTGCTGTACATATTTATGTAAAATAAATGTCTGTTTTTTAAAAAAACCTATACAATATATACATTACCTTGTGCTTTATTAATCTTTATAAAATATTTCGACGTTACTACACAGCTGCTAGTATGACTAAAGCACTTAGACACTCAGACCAGATGGAATCATGTGCCTTATCCGCAAACTGGAGTTTCTTGTGATTGAAGAAAAAGGTAATATTAATTTTATAAAGTGAGTCATGAATCCTAAAATAGTATGTGATGAATCCTAAAATAGCTTTTAAGTGTAACACACCCATAAATACTGTGCTAAAAGTGATGGGAAACTGAAGATTTGAGCTGCATACCATCACTGGGGATGGAGTGCACTTTGGCACCCATGTCCACTGCTAAATAACACAGACATTGTTGGTGTGCCAGCTAAGGGTTCAAGAGTGGTCAACCCTTAAATCCTGCAGGTTCCCCTCTATCTGTTTTTTTTTTGTTTGTTTGTTTTTTTACTTTTTTGACTGTTTTACTTCAGTTATCTGAAATATTTGACCCATTTAAAGCAGAGGTCAGAGTAAACAACTTTGACAAGATTTAAGAAAAGATTACGTCCCCAAGTTCCTCATACCACCACCTCTAAACTGGTTTCTGCTACTGTTGAAGCTTACTGGAATACAATTAAGAAACATACTGAAGTTTATGACTCAGTCATTTGAGAACCAGTAAAGCAGCCATCTGTTGTATTTCTGTGAGAGTTCTTGATTGTTCACTGTGTGTCACAGGTCTGTCTTGCTAAAGAGATTTTTTTTTCAATGGGACCTTTCAAATACATAATGCTTGTCTTGTGACCTGCAGTCTGATGAACCAGCTGTTTGTATGTTCAGCTGCTGTATAATTTGAGTATAGTGGAGGAATTACATTATAATTTTGTGAAGACAAGTTTTCATTAATATTGAGACACACCTTAAAAAGATATACCATGGTTTTAAATTCCACACCCCTTAAAGTCAAGATGAGCCCAAACCACAAACAGCCCAAGACTGAAAGTGTATGAAACTATGTGTTCTTATGAGGTTGAGCAATAATGGTCTGTATTAAAACCATAATTACATTATTAAAAAATTCTCTGATATCAGTGTATCATGACATTCAAATGGAATTAAGATCATATCAATGATCATTTGAAGTTTTAAAACAACTGTTTTGTCTTCAGTTTTGAGCAGATCAAACATGTAGTCATCACAGTATAAACCACTCCAAGATCATGGATGCACTGATGCCTGTGGCCTAAAAGAGGCTGATTTTGACGATCTGATTTACAAAACATTAAAATATTAATCCCATCTATCGTATTTTTCACCTACAATATAAAGAGTTTTGACATACTATAGTGGCGTTTTGTTTTTTATATTTTATTAAATAAGACGACAAAAATATGAAAAAAATCGTGGATTTATGTAGTAGGCAAGAACTGTTGAAAACAAAGCAACCAAAATAAGATATATGAGAAGGATATGGGCAAAATTATAGAACTTTAAAAATAAAGCACAACAATAAGAAAAGACATAATGCAGGTAATATCAGGAGAGCGCCAGTAAATACTTTTTTCTCTACACTTAAAAAAAAAAGGTTCAGTGGATCTTTTGGATCGCAGTCATCACAACACACTTTCCAAGTAAGGACGTGTAGTTTGAACACCTACGTTTCATAATTTTATGAGCAAACGTGTTTTTGCATTTCCCAGGGTTACAAATTGATAATTATGCCTTTAAGCTGAGTCATTCCATTGCTGTGACTTCTGCAGGCGTCAAATACTCAGACGACGCACGGCGCTCCTGCGTCAGTGCGCTGCTCCGTCGGTTTAATTTAAAAGGGGGCTCCAGACCGCGCAGCCTGAGGAGCGAAGCGCGCCGCGGTCACATGCTCTTAACCAAGTCAAGCACAGACTCGACTTCACAGCTTCACAAGCGTGTCATCACTGAGGGTAAGTGGCTTTTTGCATTGTTTCAACATGCAGCTTATTTGCATTTCTACTCTCGGTAGAATCTAACTTAACATTGTGTGCTTGCAACTGGTATGAAGGCACTGCGAAAAAGTAAAGTTTATTTATTGGGCTTTTTTATTGCTTATCTGTGTGCAAAAGACAGAACTGTATGCTGCATGTAAGTAATGATTTGCATGAGAAGTTGTAGTGAGGAATCCACTTCTCGTTTTGATAATGCCGAAACCAAAAGAAATGATAAAAGAAATTAAACAAAGGAAACGACCTTATTACGTGATGCTATTTTCCCATGCAGTGTTGCCACTATTTAAAGGCTGTCAGGAAGAGGTTGCTTAGACTGCCAGCGTATGTTGATGATACGAATGTGACACCGCAACAGGAGACGCGCACTTTTTTTTTTTTAACCAAAGCTTAAACTTAGTTTTGTCAGTGGTGGAAGAAAAAGTGCGTGGATTCGAGTGAGAGTGGCACAATTAAAAAAAACACTCCATCAACATACAGGTCATTCATCTTAAGCCACATGCTATCGGCAAAATGTCCCGTTGGTTATTGGGCCAAGCCTATAATATAGGCAGTGCTTACAGTGCTTAACAAATTTATTAGACCACCTGTCCCTATTTGTCTCAGAGACCATCCAGCATCATGAAGTGCTTTAATGCGGACTCTTTCATTTCCAGTGAGCTCTCCACGTTTTACCATTTTGAACAGGAATGAGGAATTTCAAACTGAATTCAGGTTTTTATACCCAAACTTGAGCCGGTTCACTGGGCTTCTCTGAGAAGTCAGAGATTAATCAAGCATAACATTCAACCACTAAAACTAATTTGTCTGTTCAGGAATGCAAGTAAATAACTATAATTTGACGTATTAATCAAGAAATAATAACGTCCTTTACTGTTTTTTTTCAGTTTTTTTGTAAATCAGTAAGTTTGAAAATTCATGGATACCAAAAATAATTATATTTTAGCATTAAAAAATATCATTTTGGTTAAAGAGCTTCTACATATTGGTGTATTAACCATTACAGAAACATAAAAAAATTTTGGTAATTACCAGTGCTGTTAATTTAGGGCAGCTGTGGCATAAACTTTACTTTGGTGGGTGGTCTAATAAATTTGTTAAGCACTGTAACTAAATACATTTACTCAGGTAGTTACGTGTTAAATCTACTATGGCTTTGCTCAGTGTATTTAAAGGATTTTAGTATTACTGAGGACAGAAACATGGTTAAAACCAGGTGATCACAGCCTGTTAAATGATTGTTTAGCTTCTTCTTAAGCTCCCCTGAGTCAAGGAGCTGCTCCCTGATAAAGTTCTTCAAGTAACTGTAAAACTCCTGCACCATATAACACTGCACCATATCTAGATTAAACACACAGCTTGGTCCTCTTTCCTTCATAGGAAGTTTATCTTGACACTTCTCATGAAATTGGATTTAATGTGAATTAATTCTGCAGCCTGATGTGCAAAAATGCACAGAAGTTACTTCACACAGCTGTAAGCAGCCTTGAAAATCACTTACCCACTGAGAAGGTTTGCCATGAGTCCAAAACTTTAATATAGAGAAGGACATAAATAAAGAGGACAGTTTGGTTTAAGCTCACTATTTGTCACATGCACAGCAGTTGCAGGTTTGGCTATGAAACTGCTGCTCTCCCTCCGACAAAGCTCATTCAAATGTACAAAAGAAATTCAGACAGGTAAAAATCAGAGATGAGAATCTTGTGAAAAAAGATAAATAGTGAAGCAAATAGAAGAAAGGGAGAGCCTATGAATGAATCAGGTGTTTTTTCCAATGTTTAAATGAGACTGGTATTTTTTAATCTTCTCTTGGAAAAAGTGATTATATGAAATGAATAAGTACTGCAGATTGTCTGTCTGACTCTAATGAAAGCTTTTTCATTCCTCTTCTGTCAGAACCCCACTGAGGAGATATCATGGCCCCCCAAACCGAGTTATATGTCCTGAAGATTAAAGAAGGGAAGTTTGTGACAGTCCAGAGTTTCAAAGATGAACTGAAGCTGTGTGCTGTTGAGCATCAAGAGGATAATGGTATAACTAGCTTCTAATGACCATAATTATGTTAAAATAATGATTTTTATTTCATGAAAGTACCATTTTGATGCCCAAAAGGTCTGTGTTTACACCCTTCCTGGCTCTGCCACAAGAAGTCTGTACACAGGGCTTTTTGCTTTGAGTGGCTATCTGGATTTAATAACAATAACAATAGTAATTATGATAAGAGTTAGAAGCAGGGGAAGAAGAATTTTTGACTCAGTCATAGTAAACATTGTAAACAGCATATATAAGTAAATATGTTGTCTTGTGTCTGTCCTTAGCACCTCAGGTTCGTATATGGAGGCGTGAGAGAAACAAGAGGAACCAGATGGCTCTATGCTTCCAGCGTGGCAAAGATTACTATTTTCCAAAGGTGGATGGAAACAGCCTGATGGTAGGTATAAATGAGTGTGGTTAGTGTGTGTGTGTGTGTGTGTATATATATATATATATATATATATGTATATAAATAAAGAGGACAGTTTGGTTTAAGCTCACTATATATATATATTTATATATTTATATATTTATATTTATATACGCCTGGGATCTTTCTGTGTGGAGTTTGCATGTTACGCCGGGTACTCCGGCTTCCTCCCACAGTCCAAAAACATGCTGAGGTTAATTGATTATTCTAAATTGACCGTAGGTGTGAGTGTGAGCGTGCTTGGTTGTTTGTCTATATGTGCCCTGCGATGGACTGGCGACCTGTCCAGGGTG
>JAPZDZ010067659.1:0-25126 GCA_029783805.1 Acanthurus tennentii
GTTGGCAAATGATATAAACCCATAACAATCAAACAAACACAATAAATGAAACCGTTGAACACCAAAAAAAAAAAAAATGAAGACAAATGGCAAAAAGAAAAAAAAAGAACAAACAAACAAAATAGCAAACCCTCTGCCCACACAAACTACTAAACTCAAGAGAACCAGCCAACCAACTCTGGTAAGCGGGCAGAGTAAACTAAATTAATGAATCAAATAAAACAAAAGCAAAATGATCAAACATATAGGAGCTTAATCCCGCACTCCACTTAGTCAATTGTTTAAAAATTGGGGTAAAAAGCAAGTTAAAAGTTCAAAAAGGCAGTGGGACGGCATTGGCATGCACTGGAACAGTGTCTGTACTTCGCCCTCGTAGGGCAACAGTGTCTGCGAAACAGTGTCTTGGAAGTGGCAGCAATCCACAAAGGCAGTTAGCAAACAGCAGTCCAAAGCAGCAGTGGTCCACACTCAAGCAGCCAGTGCCGACGTCACCCGCGCACCACCAGAGGGAGGGGGAGAGAAAATCGCACAGCTACCTTAGAATCACGAGCAGGTGGCAACACACACTGGGCTCAGATATGCTCGAAACGAGACGCTTTGACCATTGCACATTCCTCATGTCCTCATTCGATGAGCAGAGAGAAAGAGGGAGCCAGCAGGGGAGCTCGCCCCTTTTATAGTCTCTGTGCCCCTAGTGGTTGGTTGCAGTGGTACCAATTGAGCCGGTCTCTGGAGCACAGAAAGCCACAGAGCTCTCTACTGTTACACATTTAAGAATTATTATTTAAAATTACACATCAGAACTTCCCCAAGATACTTCCCATATGACAGAGTTTTTAGAATTTCTTGACATCCCAACTCTAGAACAAGATGATATTGAAACTCTGGAAAAACCTCTGGACACACAAGAAACAGAGGCAGCCATAAAAGATTTGCAGACTGGAAAAGCTCCTGGGCCAGATGGCTTTCCAGTAGAGTTTTATAAAAAAGTTTGCTTCATAATTAATACCCTTACTTCTGAACATGTTTAATCATTCTTTTGAACAGTCATGCCTGCCACAGAGGGTCTCATTACAGTCCTATTGAAGCCAGGCAAAGAGCCAACAGAGTGTGCCTCTTATAGACCCATATCTTTGTTGAACACAGATGTTAAGATACTCTCGAAAGTTCTAGCTGCCAGAATAAACAGAATAATCTGTGACATCATCTCAACAGATCAAACTGGTTTCATTAGAGGTCGCCATTCATTCACTAACATTCACAGACTTTTAAATGTGGTGCATTCTCCTCCGTCCAGGGGCGTGCCAGAGGTGGTAGTGTCCCTGGACGCGGAGAAGACATTTGATAGAGTCGAATGGGGATATTTGCTTTCTGCATTGCGTAGGTTTGGGTTTGGCCAAAATTTTATTTCATGGACCCACTTACTGTATTCTTCTCCAAAGCCACTAGTATTAACAAACAAGCTTTGTTCACAATACTTTCCTTTATCCAGAGGAACACGTCAAGGCTATCCTTTAAGCCCGTTATTATTCATCTTAGCAATAGAACCCTTGGCAATAAAGCTTAGAATTTAAAAATATATACATGGGATTAACAGGATGGGGATAAAATCTAAAGTTTTTTATATGCCAATGATCTTTTAATTTATATTACTGATCCTTTGGCATGCACACCTGCTATTTTGGACATTTTAAATAGCTTTAGTAGTTTTTCTGGGTACAAAATAAACTATTCTAAAAGCACATGTATTACATATAAATTACACATAAATTATAAGGCATTGACGATTAAAGAGGCAGACCTGCCCTTCTGTTTGTCAAATTCAGGATTTAACTATCTGGGCGTGAACATGACCCCTTCCTTTTCTGGGTTATTTGAAGCTAACTTCTTAATCATGCTGGAGAAAGTAATATCTGACCTCCAGCGCTGGAACACTCTTTATTTGTCCTTAGCTGGCAGAATTAACTGTATTAAAATTAATGTCTTGCCTAGATTCCTGTATTTATTTCAAAGTCTCCCAGTCTTTCTCCCAAAGTCTTTCTTTCATTCACTAAACGGGTAACATGCTTTATATGGGAAAGTAAAACCTCAAGACTATGTAAACATTCCTTGAGAGACCAAGAGGGGAAGGCGGTCTTGCACTCCCAAACCTGATGAGCTATTATTGGGCAGCTAATTTACTAAAAATTGCCCACTGGTTTCAGACCCCTGACACAGACTGGTGTAAATCAGAAGCAAAGAGTTGTAAGCAGTCATCACTTGCTGCACTGACTACATCAAAGCTCCCTCTTTCTCCTTCAGGTGTCTCATCCAGTCCAGTAAAAAGCTCAACTCTGAGAATCTGTATACAATTCGAGCAAACATTCAATTTGTCTAGAATGTCTATATACAGCCCAATCTGTAATAATAACCTATTTCCCGCAGCAAAAGCAGATGACACCTTCTGACAGTGGAATCACAAAGGCCTCACGACATGCAAAGATCTTTTCATAAATATATCCCTCTTAAATTGTTGTTCTCCCTCTGTCACTTTATCTGAGCTGTTGCAATACACAAATTTCCCCAATGTGGGATCAATAAAGTCTCATCTATCTATCTATCTATCTATCTATCTATCTATCTATCTATCTATCTATCTATCTATCTATCTATCTATCTATCTAACGTATATCCTAATTTCACTTACTTTGCAAACACATTCTCCATTCTTAAATCCATTTTTTTTAAGATTCTGCCATTTTATCCAAACTCATATCTCATAATTTCCTCAAGTACCCCAACAGTCAGTTATGGATGATATTCTTCTGACCCCTCTAACCTTGAGAGGGCAGATTTCTGTCATATACAAGCTAATTATGTCATCCAGTGAGACATCAATGGATAGTATTAAGGCCAAATGAGAAAAGGAACTTGGGACTGACATATCCGAGGTGGTTTGTATTGTCTTTGTACGACAAGGATGTGATAAAAAAAGACCTTTTAGTTTCTGACTTTGTTAAAAAATATAGTCACAGTATTAGAAATAAATTAAAGACTGTACATAAATTAGACTGTTGGTGTCCGTATAGAGGACTCTTTTTTGCAGCTGCTGAAGATAAGTGTACATGGTCAGATGCGCATACAGGGTGGTAAGGGTGGCTATGAAAATGTTGTTGACTCTGCCGAAGGGGACGATGCTATGTTCATTATGACTCCACTGAAGCCCAGGCCGGATACCCCGAAGCTTCCTGCTTACCCTTCAGAAAAGTATGCATGTACCTGACAAAAATGGAACTATCCTGGTTCTCAAAGTGCCATACCTCTGTGATTTTTCGATTTTGTAGCCTAGCTCTAGGGCTTTGTTCAGTTTAATGCCGACCCAGACCCCCATCAAAGCTCTAGCCTCGTCATTGTGCTGGCAATGACCGTGTTGGTTATTGATTTTGACAAAGGAATGACAGAGAGTGAACACTAATTTACCTTGGGACGTTTTGTAAAGTAAGACGGGGAAATAGAGCCCTCGAGGCGGGTTGACTACTGCCCTGATGAGGCTGAAGTACTTTTGAGGTGAGTCAAAGTTTTCACAGATGATGGTGGGGTGTCCCAGAGGGTAAGGAAAACTACAATTGATGTACAATAGTAACGACATAATGCACCTTTTCTCCGGACGCGCTGTGTACCTTCACTAAAAGCGCCTGTCCTACCCCCAAAAAGCACCTGATGGGGAGGCAGAGGTTCGGGGGCTTGAAAGCACTGCAGAAACTCCATCACCCCTGGATGCGTTTAAGTCATCTCCATCCATTCCCATTCCCTCATAACCACTAGGCGGAGGCCATTTACGGTCTGTAACTTCCGTAATCTCTCTTCGCTAACTGCATGCAGCTCCTTGAAGCGAGTCCACAATAAGGGGGAGGTGAGCGCTGAGATGCATGGTGAGGAAAGACAACAAATCGATAATTTTTAACCCAAACTCTACGTTTTCTAAACAGAGGACTTTACTGCCTTGCATGATGATCAAGGGTTTTAAACCCAGCTCTATCATTTCATTGAGGATCAAGTAGCTGTCAAATCCTTTAGCACTGTGAGCTATAAACACAGTACCCCAATACCGCGGCTCCTTGTACCTGAGCAGAAACTCTCTAACACACACCAGACCGTAGCATGACCATTCTATACCTTGTAACGTTTAACTACACACCAGATAGGCGACGAGCACGCATTTGCGATCGACAAAGATTTAATAATCGTAGAAGACTAATTTGTCATTATGCTTTGTGACCGCGGGGTGGGGTTGAATGTAACATAAATGGTCGTCGCGGAGGATGTCTGTGTCTGCAGGTAATGTTTCCCCGCAAATTTTACATTTTGACAGCCTGCATACGTGTTTTTTACACTCTACAGTCAACAGCACTTGATATAGTTTGTGACATTTGTGACATTTTTTTATCAAGTCGCAGTTGCTGACGCTGGCCATGGGTCTCTCTTTAGGCTTTTTGTGTCTAGTCAGACAGGAGGGGGAGCAACAACACCTGCGACAGTTGAGACAAAGATGGGGCAAACGTTGTCTTAGCAGACTGGACAGAAACCCTGACATCGGTGTACGTCAAGATCGTTATAACCTTTAAAGCAATAATCGCGCACATATCTGCTCCCGATAAAGCCTCAGGGTTTTTTTTACAGCGTAGTAGTGGTTTTGGAATAGAAACAGAAACAGAGCTTTAGCTGGTCTGGGGAAGTCTGTTTCAAACTGAGAGAGGGCTCTATCCTACTCATTTTTTACCACACTACAATTTTAAATTTAAAAAATTTTCAAATTTGTGAATTTGTTGTGAATTTGTCAAATTTGTCGCTGAAAGTCATGGGGGGGTTTGATCGTTCAGTCCGGCTCAACGTTGTAACTCTTTTCTGTACTACGCGGCCTGGCTATCAGTGAATGTTAGATGGAGGAGGTCAGCAACACTGATGGCAAAACAGAGTTGATCCTGTCTATCGCCTATCATGTACAAATGACAAGATTTTTTATTTTTTGCCAAGATCTTAATGTCTAAGGTTTTTTCTAGCTTCCATTTAGCACCGCCTCTGGGGTTGCACCAGCTGCACGACTAACTCGAGGCTAGAGACGGTCATAATTTCTCTGTTAGATTGGATTAACCTATCCAGTAAGTTTTGAAAAGCAGTGAAGGGATCATCATCTTCCTCGCTGAGAGTGACTAGTACGTGATTGTGTAACTGTTCACCTGTTGTTCAGTTCAAACTGTATCACATCGCCCAGCCTGCCTTCTGAGACGGCGCTTTTGATCATGTTATGAAAGCCCTCCATGACAATAAGGTAAAACGTAGAAAAATCGGGTATGCTATCGGGCGGAGGTAGGTTTAACATACACCTTATTTCTAAAATGTTAAAATGGTAACGCCTCTCTCCGATCATTTGACATGGAGGAGTCTGAGGTATTTTTAACTGCCTGATCAGCTGCTTCTGCAGTTGGAATTTGGTTCAGTTGTTCTATTGCTAAAAGAAGAGTGTTAAAACCTGTTCATTCTAAATTTTTATCAATTTTTATTTAATTATTTCGAGCATTAGTTCAACTAAGACTGCGATGGACTGGCGACCTGTCCAGGGTGTCCCCTGCCTTCGCCCTAAGTCGGCTGGGATAGATAAGTTTTTCTTGCAGTACTGTAAAGAGAAACTCTGATGAAATGAGGAAGTCAGGAGACAGTAGATGTCTTACACAGAAGCATTTATTGCAGAACTCAATTTTAAGGAGATCAGTATGTGCAACATCCACAAGTAATCATGAGTATTGCTCTCAACCTTGGTCATCATGGCGAGGGCAAATTTTAAGAGTCTGCACGAATAACTGTAAACACAACACTGGTTATAACAAAAGGACTGTGTGACACAGACATCAACTTTGATCTACTTAAGTGCAAAGAAGTATAGTGGCAGACAGAGAGGTAAGAAGGCCTAAAGGGTTAGAGAAATCCCTTCACAGATCCCCCCTTTTTGATCAGGGACAACAGGACAACTGCCAGAGTAACAAAACTTTACAAGTTGACAAAAAAATCAATGAGCAGTAAACACAATAAAATTGCACAATTCAGCACTGAAACGTCAAGTTGTTAGTTTGAACCCCTCCAGTGCACAAACAGGCCATCAGCAAACCACAGCACACCTACTAGAGATGCTATGGATCCACAAACAACAAGTCCATGCATTGAAGGGGCAGTCTCAGGAAAACACCTGCTGGCAGAATCGAAGTAAAAGCCACATGAGCAGCCGATTAGGAGCTCTGTGTATTTTCCAACAATAATAAAGAAACACTTCAATACAATGAACACAAAGGTTGACAATGAGAAACAGTCAGTGTGGTTTAAACACTGAATCACTTGAGGAAAGTAAGAAAACACATATCAATGAAGTGAACAGGAGTAAACTAGGAGTGGATTCATGTGACGGAATCATAAGAAAGAATAAATGTCCAAACAATCAGAGAACAAAAAGAATTCAATGTCACATTAAGTGAGATAAAGCCATCGATCCAGATTATGGCTAATGATCAAGAACGCATACTCATCCATTCACCATGTTGGCTAACATCACAGCAGCTTGCATCGGAGCAAACCAGCGGGTTTTTAAACCACCAGTAGAGGGCGCCCATGTAGACTTGCCATCCATCCAGGTCTTGAGTCCTTCAAATGTGAACTTTGCAGCTATGGCCTGTAAAAAACACACATCAAACACACTTCTTCATGCATCTCCTCATCATCCTTATCTTAACTCGCTGGGATCTGCTGCTCAAACAATATGCCATGTGGATCAGGTTCACCATCCGTCACAACTTGCTGTGGTGCCTGAACTGCAACAGTGTTTGTCCTGCCAACAAGAATCTCACAGGCAGTTAACAGACAGCAACATGTGAGAATCACAATCCACTCAGAAAACACTCTGATAAAGACACATTCAAGTAGAGCTGCTCCCCAAGATCCAAGGGAGCTGAAAAAAAACACTCAGGTTGAATCCAGGATTGATATGCAAGTCCTGAACACCTTCAGCAGTGTGGTGAACCACATCCAGGACATCGGCTGTTGCATCAGAAAGAACAACATTCAGCCCCAATAACTTTAACTTTACATGTGTGTCCCTGCAATGGCAGCAAAAGATCAAGGGCCATATGATTGTGTGAGGCAGCAGTTTGAACTTCCTGTAGCTATTATCTGCTCTCATAGCTTTAACTGAGGCATTGAGATGCTTCTCTACAACAATTCCTTCTGGCTGACAGAAATGCCATAGCATAGGATAAACCCACTGAGTGTATGATTTGGTGGAGTTCTTTCTCTGCCATGTCAGTGTAGTGGAGGATACAGGGCTGCTGTTTCTACACACTCAAACTTCCTGACCAAAGGAATCTGTCATATACCAGAGAGAATTCACACGCAGAATCACGAGGCAGAGGCAGAAATAAGGCACAAACTGAAACTTTAGTGCGATTTCCCAGTAGAACTGAACACAGTCCTTAACAGGAGTCAAAATAAAAAAAAAAAGTGATCAGGCAGAGGTACAGAGGCGTCAGGCAAAAACACAAACCAGGTAAACAGGCACAGGTCAAAAATACAATAGGCAAACACAAGAAACAGGCAGGATACGAAGCAGGCAAGAGCACAAACAACAATCTGGCAAACAACAGGGGAAAACTGACTGGTATAAATACTGAGGGGAGAATGAGCTGATATACAACAGGTGTGTGGTGGCTGAGCAGGCTGGTCACTTATTGGCTGACAGTCAATGCAGGGGGAGTGCAACTGGGTGTGGACAGAGTACTGGCGGGAAAAGCTGGCAGGGGCTGACTGGAGGATGAGTAGAGGGGTGTGGGGAGCAGCTAAGAAGCTCCAGCAGAGTCCATGACAGAATCAGACAAAGCTAAAGAACACGTAGCAAGTGCTCCTACAAACGGCATGCAGCTACAGGCATCATCACCACAGTGAAATTGAACCCAGGTGGGAGATTTTGTTCACTGATGATTTTAGCAATATAATTAGCCACATTTACACATTTGGAGTCCTGGCTTGAAGATGTTGAAGAAGTTGGTTTGTAACAGTCAGCAGCTCCTGGTTCACATGTAAAGACCAAATGATTCCAATCAAATAATCTGTAGTCAGTTTGAGAAAATGGGATTGGATTGAACACAAGAGAATTCACTGAATGTGGCATGGTTGGACAAAATGCAACAGTTTGTCAGATTTGGCTCACATGCACAGCCATCATTAAGTTTATGGCAGAATTAAATTAAGGCACAGCAGGTTTAACAACATGTGAAGTGATGTTTGTTCTGGACACTGAGGAGATTATGGAGGTGAAAAGAGTGTTTGGAGTAATTAATATTGGATGAAATATCCCTTGGTTGGTAACATCTGTATTGGCATCCATGTTAGCAACCTGTGTGAAGCTTTTTGATCGCCTGCTGTTTTGTGGATAACTAAGCTTCCAAACTGAACAGTCAGGCGACATATTCAATTGTTGTTTTGTAAAATACCATAATTCCAACATCTCTGTCAGTAACGTAGGGTGATTGTATTTCACTGTCATTCCATCTTTGAAAGCTGTTCAGTGTACAAGCTGCTTGGTGTGGTGGGATTACTCCAGTAGTGCAGGAGAGTGAGTGAATGCAGCCTGGGCCTGACTCCTCCCCTGTTCCCACCTCCTAATCAGGGCCTAGCGATATTAGGCACCTGTGGGCCTGCCTCTCCCCTTTTCCTGCCTCATGCTCTGTCTCTGCTGTGGCTGCTTGTTTGCTTGCTCCAGGTATGTGCCAAAAATAGCTTTGTCATATACAATTGTACCTGCCTTACTGTATTTGTTTAGCATGTGCAACGTTTTGGCTGGCCAGGTCCTTGGTCAACTTCCTTCCTGCCCTGCTGTATTCTTTAGAGCGCAGACCTTGAAGTGGTGAGCAGGGTAGTTCATCATAGTGTTAATATGAAGTATTATGAGCCCTGCTAACTGTGTTTTTCCCCTCTTTTAGGTCCTCCTGCCCCTTTTACCGCTGCTGCTTTGCACTTTGGTTTTACTTGGCCCTTTGTCTGTTTTGCTCTCAATCATTAATTTCTTCCTCAGTTACTTATTATTTAAATTATTGTACTCTTGATTTGTGATTTAGTTTTTTCCCCAGTTTTGCCTATTTCCTTATATTATTGTTTATTGAGTTCCTGTAGTTGCATTTTGAGTTATTTCACATTTGTTTGGCAAACTGGGAAACATGAAATTTTGTTTGAATTATTTTTCTTTGTGAGTTTTTTTTTATTTCAGGAGGGGAGAGTCATATTGGTGAAAGGCTGGGCACCCGTGATAAGGTTCCTTCACGTTTGTGTGTGAGTAGTTGCATTGGGACACCAAGGGCTGCACCATTTTGTTGTTTAAGGTTTGCTGTGTTTGCTGTGCCCACTTGTAGTGAGTAGTGGTAGCACCCCTAGGCACTCCTCTGTAGTCTGCCTCTCCCAAGTGGCCCCAGGTCAGTTTCTTAGTTTCTTTAGTTTTGCTTATGTTGGGCTGAGTTTTTATTTTAGTATCATTCACTTTTTCGAAGTCCTTTTTTAGTTTAACTTGTAATAAAGTATTTTTATCTACCATAATTTTTGGTTATTTCTTGTTTATTAATAATCTTCTTCTTCCTTTTCAGCAGCTACAGCCCCTGCCTTTTGCTTTGATTATTTTATTTATTAATAAATATAAATATAAATATAGATAAATCAGGAAAACAAATAGGGCTGCTACGATTAGTCAACGTAATCGATTACGTCGACAACGAAAATTTGTCGACAACGAAAATTTAAGTGTCAACGCGTCGTGTTACTGTTGTTGTAAATTGCTGCATGATAAAATCACACACCAGCCGCTTCATGCTCGTCTGTAACTGCAGTGCATTACAGGAAGTGCTGGGGGCAGTATCGCTCGCTGTTCACATCCCACAAGGAAACAGAGAAGAAGCGCGGAACACGTCCCATGCACGGAGGTGGCATTGACAAGGCAAGTTCAACTCCGGCTCTGAGCAAGAAAAAAAAAAAGTCACCAAACAAAACAAATTTCTAAATAAAACAAAAATGTATAAAAATAATAAATACTTAAACATGAAAATGATATGACAAAGGGAAAATAACCACTGAGGATGGACTTTTGGTGAATTATAAGTTTATCACTAGAACAGACCTGTTACACATATATGGCATATGTATGAAGATTGTTCTTGACCACATCACTAGACCAATATGAGTGTGTGTATTTGTGTGTGTGTATCAGTGGAGTCCCTCTCTCTGCCGTCTTCTAACCCAATGTGGGGGAGGAACAGAGCTCTTTACATTTTAAAGTTTCAACAATTCCCTTTTGCTCCATATTTACTTAAAGCTGTTCTTCAGCTCACAGGTGACTTTATTCAACATTTGTGAAATTTTTACTCTGAATCATTTTTCTTCTCAATCATAGTAAAACTTTTGTTCCTTTAACAATGATTTTACATGTCATAGAGTATCTTCAGGTCATTTTAAACTGTCACAGTAATAGCAACAGCAGCTTCAAACTAATGTTGAACTGCTGAGCCCGAGGCCATATTGTTCTTCTGATTTTTATCAGAACCTCAACATGGGAAAACGCTGGAATATTCTTCACAGACAACATCAGATCAAATAACCAGGGTTAAAATGGCACCACTATAAAGGCCAAACCAGGTCAGACAACATGTAGGTGAAGTCTTAATGATAATAGAAGGTCTGTTTGATGGCTCAGCTTGAATTTAAGTTTTATATTGAAAAAACATGTTACAAATTAAAAACCATCAACATATTGACGTCAACTCTAATAAAACATCATGTACAGTTCATCCTTTTCTACAGACGTATATTTGCAGCCAGAGCGCGTATGAATTATCATCTACAGATATACAATCAGCTCTCTCAGCTTTACAAGAGCATCAAAACAAGACTCACTCAGCAAGTCACACAAAACCAGGAAACATACAAACTAACTATGGACGACCGTGGACACTGCAGCAGATACGATAAACATGAAATCATCGGGTTACAGAGTTCAGCAACTCAGCAGCTCAGCAACAGAATGAAGAAACACTAACTCATACAACTCAGAGTCATGAACAACATGAACTCCACTGCAGCTGCTGCCCATCGAAACATCACAGAGCAAGAAGAACAAACCACTGCTTTTCTCAGCAAACACAGACTGGTGACATCTTACTCTCCACATGGAGACAAAACATTCTCTTATCAGCTTTGCAAACATGTGTTTGGGACTTCCAGGTTCAACTGGGATCTTCTTCTCTCTGTCTCTCCTTCAGTGATTTTCTCTCCGTCTCATGTTGGTGTTAAAGTGAGTTTATACCTTGAAATTCTCTCTGCATGGTATAATAAGTTCTATCATATCTCTATGATTTTTTTACATTTGTGATCTTTTGGTTTGGTTGATTATTTACAGTTTATTTGTAAGCTCTTCATCACAGACATGAATCCTCTCTGCTTGCCATCATATCTGCAGACATCAGTGAGACAAGTTGCTTCATTTTTATTCCTTGGCTTTTGACCCAGCATGAGACTTTGCTCCTGTTTTATTTTTATTGTTTTTCACTGTTTTATGGTCTATTTTATGTTTTATGATTATTATGTTTTATGATTATTTATGTACAACACTTTGTTTTCAGCTGTGGTTGTTTTTAAAGTGCTTTATAAATAAAGTTGAGTTGAGTTGAGACGTTCTTCTCTTTTATCCGTTTTGCCCGGACAGATCGATCTGTCTGCTCTGAGTTTATTTCAGTTTGACAGATGTCTTTTTTTTACATAACTTTTTAAGAAATGAACCTGCAACCTCAGCTGTGGACTGACTCTACTCATTTTAACCAAATTCACATAAACACATTACAACATTAAAACACACGCCTCATGTTTTCTTGCATCATGACATTAGTGGGAGTGGTTTGCATACAACCTTTTTATTTCCCTTTCTATTTCTTTAATTAATTTATTTTTTGTACATTTTTTACAATTATTTTTAAAAAGTCATTCGTGAGCATACTCTTCGTCAAGCAGCACCTCCGCTTCTGTGAGGCCTTCAAGCACAACAGAAACTCAGTTCCCAATGGACACAAAACTCAACTGCAAAAACTTCCCATGGAGTTAAAGTACTGTAAAACAATCTGCCTTGGAAAGCAATCTTTAATAATCAACAACCTATTTTAAAAACCATCAGCACTATGCTATTGGTATGACGTCATTGACCTGAGAGGCCGGACTGGCACTGAGCTCCCACTCCCATCGGCCATAATTTAAATTTTACCCACCACAGTCTGGTATTTTTATATCCTGCTGACCGTTATAAGCTTTTAACAATGTCAAACAAGGAAACTGGCTTGGCTTGCCCGAAAAACCAAGTATATCTCAAAGAACAACAAGAAACGGACAGGACGTCGAGGTGCAAGACGGTGGCTCAGGTAAGGGTGGATACTCCTCACATCTTGTTAAGGAAGTTACCAAGAGCATCAGCAAGATGTTAGAGGAGAAGCTGGCCAAATTAACAAACACACTGGAAGTCATGAAAACCCGGGTGGAAGGCGACAGTAAAAGACTGGACGAAGCTGAGGGCTGAGTGTCCACACTGGAGGATATGCTAGCTACCACCGAAAACAAGCTCCGGTAAGCTGAGAAGAAGTTACAAACTCTCACTGAAAAATCAGATGACAAGGATAACAGAACGAGACGGGACAATATCAGGGTTGTTGGCTTAAAGGAAGGAACTGAGGATGAGCAACCTGTTGCTTTCTTTGAACGCTGGCTGCCAAAAATATTGAACAGACCCGTCATCATCAAGCTGCACAACTCCAGGGAGAAACACTGGATCATGGCTGCACTGAGGGAGAGACGGCAACTGACACATGAAGGACAGAAGCAGTACTTTCAGCAGGATTTCTTGACTGCAATAAGGGAGAAACAGTGCAGCTTTAACAAGGTGTGAGAATGTGTGATCGGACTGAATATCCGCTTCTTCATGCAATTCCCCACCGTCCTAACCTTCACATACAACAGAGAGAAACATGCTTTCCAGTTCCCCGAGCAGCGCAGGCATTTGTGGATGGACTGCCATGAACTGTGCAACAATTACCATTGGGTAAATACACAGTATGTTTTGTGATGAGATGTCACTCAGTAATTGAAGTTTGAATTTCTGTATTAAAATCTAAATTCAGATGGGCACATTAAGCTTGAAAAAAATGTTAAGCTAATATAGCCACACTACACTTATATGATAAGCCAGGGCTGTAACGGCTGTGATGTTAACTCAAAAGGTTAAAGGCAGAATTAAGCTTAGCCTGAATTTTTTTAAAAAAAGGGATGTCTGAAATTTGGAGCTGTGGCTAGAGCATCATAACCCCTGAGGAGCAAGGGGTCTGACATGATCCTTCTCTAACTATTATTCTCAGGCTCTAAAGGGATGTGAATCTTTCTGGGTCGTGGGTCGTTTCTTGATGAGATTGAGGATGTTGCTCTTCTTCGGTGTTACCTGCACTTTCAGCATCATCCAACCTCTCGTAACCATTACACAAACCTGGTTATTATAGCTGTGTTTTTTGTTTTTTCTTAGGCCTGCTGATGTCTATTTCAGTGCTCAATGCCCTCATTTTGAGGCAGATTTTCTGTTCACAGTGCTCTGGAGTGTAAGACTACCTCCTCACCACCATTAAACCCTGCCCAATATATATGTATATATATATTTTTACTTTTTGCTTTCATCTTAGCTACGATGTGGGAATATAAAGCTATGTTGTTAGCATTGCTCAGGACCTAGAACCTTATTTGGCCTGTGCGTTATTGGCCTATCCTATTTTCATATAACAACCGTGAGTGATATTAAGATTATTTCTTTAAATGTCAAGGGGGTCAGCCATATTGTAAAAAGCCAGAAGATTATTTATTTACTAAAGAGAGAGAATGCACAAATCGCCCTTCTACAAGAAACACATTTGACAGATTTGGAACACATTAAATTAAGGGGAAGCTGGATAGGCCAGGTGTTCTATTCATCCTTCAGTTCACATAGTAGAGGAGTAGCCATTCTCATTCATAAGAAATAATCGTTTACTCCGGACGAGGTTTTTAAGGATGATGAAGGGCAATTTGTTATTATCTCAGGTTTCCGTTATGGGGGATAATTCTTCATTGGCTCTGTCTATGGCCATAAAGCATTCGAGCCCTCTTTCTTTTCTAGACTGCTTGCAGCAGCATCCTCACGTTTAACCCCCTTCACAGTATTCTGAGGAGACTTTAACTGTGTTCAGGATGCTAGTGTTGACCAATCTCCATCAAAACCTGCTTTTATATCAAAAAAGACTGCAAGGCTGAAGGAGCTGTGTGCAGATCTGGGTCTCTTTGATGTTTGGAGAATTATAAACCCAATGGCAAAAGACTACACTTTTCACTCCCACCCCCACTAATCTCTATCAAGAATTGACTATTCTCTAGTGTCTAGAGAGGTAGTAGATAGAGTCAAAGTATGCTCAATTGGAATATGTACATTGTCTGATCATAACCCAGTATCTATGACTCTATCCCCTCTCTGTCTTGATCCCTCCACATGCCACTGGAGACTTACTTCCTCACTTTTAAGTAGCCCCCCATTTTTGGATTTTCAAGAGAAGCAATGGGAGCTCTTTTTTTTAACTTTATTTTCAATGCAATTTTCGCATACATATAAACATGCATACACGAACAAACATATCGAACACAAGGTCAGGAAGTCACAACATGCGAAAAAATTAAAAAATAATAACGATAATAAATCAATTAATAAGAAGAAATAAAATAATAATAATAATAATGCAGAATTGTACATATACATGTACCGTGCACAGTATACATATCTGTGTCTACACTTGTTTATGCCGTGCAGTAACATTGTTGAAATAGAGCAACAGCAAAATTCATTACTGAGCTAAGAAAAGGGTGCATTTGTCCCAGAGTCTTTCCCCTGCACCCTTCTGTAGCCTCAGATTGGTACTCTGTTCCATGTTATGTAACTGGTTTACAATGTTTATAAAGGTGTCCACAGAGGGGCAGTGGTTCTGCAGCTCTAGCTTTCTTGCTAGCTGCCATAAAGATCTTTAGAAGGTGCACATCATCCTTGTTTAAGGCCTTTGGCGGAAGTCTGAGATATAATATGAAAAAAGACATTTTGACATCAAAGCCTAATGTTTTAAGAATTATTCTAGACACTTCCTCCCAAAATGGTTTAACATGAGGACAAGTCAGGAATACATGTGCATAATCTGCCATTATTCTTCCACACCTCCAGCATGGCGGTGGAGTTCCCGTTTGTCTAGATTTTTGTTTCAGGGTCATGAAGAAGAAAATAATGTTCTTCCAGCAGAAATCCCTCCAGATTAAAGAATTTGTGGAAGAGATTTGCTTTTCCCATACAATACTCCACATTTCTTCTGTTATTTCTATTTGCATTTCCTTCTCCCACTTTAGCTTTATGTATAGTGTTGAGTGTTTATCCAGAGATAAGATGCCAGAGTAAATGTTAGAAATGGACTCGGAACAGAACCCAGATGCAGAGACGTTTCAAAAAGCAAATGATTTATTTAACAAAAAAAACACAACAAAAAACACCCTTACGGGGAAAAATCGAGAAAAACCCAAAACTATACAAAAAAAAACAAAAGGCCACAACAGCAGAAGTATCAACTGAAAATCACCCAAAAGGGGAAAAAACTAGACTTACAATATAGCTAGAACGAAAAACCAGGACTACAAAAACTCACTGGAAGGCAGACTCGAAAATACAAAATTCACAGGCACAGAAAAACAGCACGAGAGTGGGGAGATTTCTCAGGAACGATAGAACAAAGCACACAGACATGGACACAATTGTCTCGCACAGGAATCATAGTGTGAATGATTTAAATAGGAAGCCTAATTGACAATGAAGGGCAGGTGTGTCTCGTGATCTTCCTGAGCCAATAAGCCCCGCCTCTCTGCACGGAAGCCTGCTGAAGGGGAGAGGGAGGGAGGGAATAACACCAAACAGACAAACAAAAATCAGAACCATAACAGTATATCTTGCTTATAATGCCCTTATTACTCCCTGATTGTAGGCATCAATAAATACTTTAATTAGTGCTGATGGATCAGTTGGATTCATTCCTTTTATCTTTTCTAGAAATAACTGCGAAACTGGAGATATCAGTGGAAATCTGTTCTATTCAACTTATACATCTGGCATAGATTTTGAAAACTGTTCACTTCCCAGTTAGACACAGTTTTACAAAGAGCTGTTATTCCAAGCTTAGACCATTGCTTGTATCTGGGATCATGGAGTGCTGGTATAAAATCTGAGTCTATAAAATCTGCTGGCCAACGGAGTAATTTAGTCTCCCTTTGAATATGAAATCTCTTGACCACCCCCCTCCACACATTAAGTGACAAACTAATCCATGGATTGGACTTCAATTCCAACTCCTCCCCCCTTCTGGAGCAGCCAAGAAGTGCCTGTATTGGTATGGTGATTTGAGACATCTCAATACTCTTCCACTGAGCCACATAAACTGGATTATACCAGTATACCAAAGGTCTCAGCTGGGCTGACAGGTAATAGTCTTTTAAACATGGAAGGTATTTTGCTCTCATCACCAATGTATGAATGGGACTCAGCAGACAGCGAACAGATCCACACCACAAGTTTCCTTTTTCTTTCAAGTATTTACTTGTAGATGTAGAAATCTTGTGGTGTGGATCTGTTTGCTGTCTGCTGAGTCCCATTCATACATTGGTGATGAGAGCAAAATAGTAAAAAGCTATTAATTTCGCTGAGGGCGTGAAAACATGCAGGGCTTAATACACCATGTCCGTTCATTACCTTGTAACTTTGTAACTGATGCTAAAAGAGCAACTGTCAAAGCGTTCTCATGGCAACTGTCAAAGCGTTCTCATGGCAACTGTCAAAGCGTTCTCATAGCAACTGCCAAAGCGTTCTAGGACAAGTCACCACTAGAGGGCTCCTGTTGCCCGTCATAGGGGCAGCACACTCCCCGCCTGGCATTAAAATTATTATGCCATTATTCCTCTTCTTTTGGAAGGAGTAGAACGACTTCTGAGGTAGGTCTCTGGAACACTTTAGGGTTTACTTCCTTAATGATCTTGACTTCAACTTTGC
Organism: Acanthurus tennentii; assembly: GCA_029783805.1. Lineage (NCBI taxonomy): Eukaryota > Metazoa > Chordata > Actinopteri > Acanthuriformes > Acanthuridae > Acanthurus > Acanthurus tennentii. Next base: position 17,183 of record JAPZDZ010067659.1, read on the forward strand.
GTACTTTTCCATCTTTGCTTGGTATTGTCTCTGTTATGACCCCAAGTGGCCAATTATTTCTTGTGACTTGGGTGTCTTTCAGCAAGACCACATCTCCTACTTGAAGATTTGGCTTGTTCTTTTGCCATTTTTTTCGTGGTTGTAGTGTGGAAAGGAACTCCTCCCTCCAACGCTTCCAGAAAACATCTGCTAGGCTCTGCACTTGTCTCCATTGTTTAGAGTAAAGGTCTTTGAGACTGAAGTTTCCTGGAGCGACAGGTAAGGTTTCAATCTTTTGGGTCAAAATCATGGCAGGGGTAAGTACAGTGGGTGTGTCCGGGTCTGTAGACACAGGAACTAAAGGCCTGTTGTTCATAATAGCCATTACCTCTGCCATCAGAGTGACCAGCACTTCATGTGTGAGACGGGTGGATCCAACATTCATTAGCATGGCATCTAGGATTCGGCGTGCTATGCCTATCATTCTTTCCCATACTCCTCCCATGTGGGATGCATGGGGAGGGTTGAAAATCCAGCTGCACCCTTGATCTTGAAGGTAAGCTTTCAGTTCTTTGTCATTTGAGTTAATGTTCAGCTCTCTGCAAGCGCCAATAAAGTTGGTACCCCGGTCTGATCTGATGTGTTTGACTGGTCCTCTGATTGCAAGGAACCCCCTCAGGGCATTGATAAAGCTTGAGGTTGACATTGTTTCTATCACTTCAATGTGTACGGCTCTCGAGTTCAAGCATGTGAAGAGCACTGCCCATCTTTTGCTCTCCGCAGAACCACCTCTGGTTCGTCGGGTCATAACATTCCATGGGCCAAAGACATCCAGGCCTACATGGGTGAATGGTGGCCCCAGGGTGACTCTGTCTGATGGCAAGTCTGACATTTTCTGTTGAATTAATTTCCCTCGTATTTTCCTGCAGATTATGCACCTAGAGACAACACTAGAAATGGTTCTCTTGCCTCCAAGAATCCACAATCTTGCTGAGCGCACTGCTCCTTCTGTAAGGTGACGTCCTTGATGTGCAACATTCTCGTGATAATGTTTCACTAGTAGGGTAGAGATGTGGTGTTTTTTGGGAATGATAATTATGTGTTTTTCATTCCAATTTATGTCAGTCGCTGACATACGACCTCCAACTCTAACTAAGGAATCTGTGTCGAGAAAGGGATTCAGTTTCCACAGTGGACTGCACTTTGAAATTTCTTCACCTCTTTTAAGATGTTTTATCTCTCTTCCAAAGACACCTTGTTACATACATTTGAGGATTGTTGTCTTTGCTTGAAGATTGACATTGGTGTCAACTTTGGAGATTTGCAGCAGATTTGTAGAAGGTCCTGGCTGTTTGAATGAGTATGCCCATAGCTTGAGCGAGGGACTTCCAGCTGGAGAATCTCTCAAACCTGTGTGAGCCCAACTGAGCCTTTGTAGTTTCAGTTGCAAATGCAGTGACTTGAGGTCTTATTTCTGTATCTCTGTCTGGATCAACAAGATCATATGTATTGACCTGTGTCTTCTCTGTGTTTTCAGTGGCCATGAGAAAGGCTGGACCTGAAAACCAATTGGTGTGCTTCAGTTTTGTCACAGGCACAGATCTGGATCCGTGGTCTGCTGGGTTATGCTCAGTGCTGACAAAGTGCCACTGCTCTGGGTTTGTGGACTTTCTAATACGTGCCACTCTGTTAGAGACATAAACATGAAATCTCCGGGTTGTGTTGTGGATATATCCCAGAACAATCTTGCTGTCAGTATAGAACTTTGTTGCTTGAAACTCAATGTCCGTCTCTTCCACAATTACATCAGCTATCTCTACTGCTAGCATCGCAGCACAGAGTTCTAGGCGTGGAATTGTATGAGCAGTTTTGGGAGCTAGTTTGCACTTTCTCATGATAAAACCTATATGACACTGACCTTGTGTATAAACAGCACGTAGGTAGGCTACTGCTGCTATTGCAATCTTCGACGCATCTGAGAAAACACAGAGTTCCTTTTGTTGAATAGAGAGCAGAGAGGCTGGAATGTATTGTCTGGGTATACACAGCTGCTCTAAATCTTTTAGGGAATCCTTCCAAGTTTTCCACTCATCCTCTTTCTCTTGTGGTATGGGAGTATCCCACTCGATTTTCTCCTCACAGAGTTCCCTAACGAGGGCTCTTCCTTTTAATGTTACAGGTGCTGCAAACCCTAACGGATCATACAGGCTGTTTACTGTAGAAAGAATGTTTCTTTTGGTGAATTGCTTCTCCTCAGGGGACATGCGGAATGTGAAGCTGTCATTTTCGAGGTTCCAGGTAAGCCCTAAGCTTCGTTGTAGTGGCAGTGGATCTCCAGATAAGTTCAAGTCCTTGAGGTTTTCAGCTCGTTCTTCAGGAGGGAAGGCTTTCATGACACTGTTGCTGTTAGAAGCAATTTTGTGCAACTTGATGTGTGACTGTTCTAACATTTTCTTTGTTCTTTTCAGGAGGTCTATTGCTTCATCATTGCTAGGGACTGAGGTAAGTGCATCATCCACATAAAAGTTCCTGAGAACAAACTGCTTGACGTCTGCGCCAAACTCGTTCTCGCCTTCTTCTGCAGCCTTCCTCAAACTATAAATAGCTACTGCAGGGGAAGGGCTATTGCCAAACACATGTACTTTCATCCTGAACTCCACAATTTCTTTGGAGAGGTCATTGTCTTGATGCCAAAGAAATCTCAAATAATTACGGTGGTCTTGTTGTACAAGGAAACAGTAAAACATTTGCTGGACATCAGCCGTAACTGCAACTGACTCTTTACGAAAGCGTAACAGAGCACCTATCAGAGAGTTGTTGAGGTCTGGTCCACTCAAAAGAACGTCATTGAGTGAAATGTCTTCATACTTTGCACTTGAGTCAAAAACAACTCTTATCTGATTTGGTTTCTGAGGGTGATAGACACCAAATATCGGCAGATACCAACGTTCTTGTTCTTTCTGCAGAGGTGGTGCAGGTTCGGCCTGGTCATTGTCAAACATGTTTTGCATAAATGCAAAAAACTGTTCTTTCATTTCTGGCTTTCTTTCCAAGGTGTGTCTTAGTGATAAGAGGCGTCTCTCTGCTTGTTTCCGATTGTTGGGAAGCTGATGTCTTGGCTGACGGAAGGGTAGAGGCGCCACCCACCGGTTAGTTTCATCTTTGTAGACTTCTCTGTCCATAATTTTGAGGAAGCTCCTGTCATCAATTGATAGGGCTTGCTTGTCGTCATCACGAGTTTGTTCACCTTGCACCCAATGTCATTTTTCTCACCAGCCAGGTCAGCGTTTCTTATCCAGCTCTGTGGACTTTGATCTGTAATGCTGCTGTAGCTTTCTTTAATGTGAATTTGTCTGGGGCAGGACTTGAGGTATGATGGTCGACCATTTTTCAATATGTTGGTTTTGTGCACATTTACTGTTGTAGACGTGTGAGTTCCATTTAAGCATACCTCTCCAACAACTACCCATCCTAGATCTAAACGTTGTGCATAAGGTGTGTTGGAAGGACCATTACGCTGTTCTCTGACTTTATGGAGTTGCAAGATGTCCCTACCAAGTAACAGAAGAATGGCTGCGTTTGGATCAGGTGTTGGTATCCGGTTCATCAGAGATTTGAGGTGAGGATAATGCTGCACAATTTCTGGGGAAGGGATCTCTGCCCGGTCGTCAGGTATCATGTCGCATTCAGTCAACGTTGGGAGGGGAAGGCATGTCCTACCATCTAAAGATTCCACAATGTAGTTCTGTGCTCTTCTTCCTGTGGTCTCCATGATACCTGAAAAGGTTTTCAAGGTGTAAGGAGTAGAACTCACATTGATGTCAAAGAGGTTGAAGAACTCTGTTCTTGCTAATGACTTGTTACTTTGATCATCCAGTACTATGTATGTTTTGACTGCCTTTTCTCTGTGATTGGCAGGATACACCTTAGCTAGGCATATCTTGGAGCATGATCTGGGGAACATTGACTCACCACATATCTCTGTGCATTTTGAAGTGACCTCAGGTGTTGGACTCCCTGTGCTTTCATTCCTCTCCCCGCCATGGTCTGCATGAGATGTGGAGTCTGTATTTTTCACTGGAGCTGGCCCTGGGTGTAATGCAGATATGTGTCTGCTGCTATCACACTCATAACAGTGTACAGGTCTCTCACAGTCTTTAGCACGGTGTAGTGTGGAGGCACAACATCTAAAACAGATATTCTTGTCTTTAAGGTAAGCTTTGCGCTCTTCTAGCGGTTTGCTTCTAAATGTTCGACACTTCCTGAGAGGGTGTGGTTTGTTATGTAAAGGGCATTCTTTATCTGGGTCAGTTACCCTTTTCTTCACTGAGGGGGCAGGGTTAGCCTCTGGATCAGTTTCTATGTCTGTCTTTCTTACAGATACAGATGACTTGTAATTATGTTTCGCAGGTCTCTCTAATTTAAAGCTTTCTGACTTAACTCCACCACTGCACAGCCTGCTGAAACTCGGGTCGTTTCGTATTTTGGCTTGTTCACAGACAAATTTGGCAAATAGGGAGAATGGAGGATATGCTACTTGGTAGTCCCCTTTGTATTTTGAGCCTTGTCCTATCCATTTTTCCTGCAAGCTGTGAGGTAGTTTTTCTGCTATGGGGTTAACTCCTCGTGCTGTGTCCAAATAGGAGAGGCCGGGGAGATAGCCACCACTTTTAGCTGCATCTAGTTCTAGAAGTAAGTCTCCTAACTCTCTCAATTTGTGATTGTCTCTATTAGAGATTTTAGGGAAGCTCTCTATTTTCTCTATGAGTGCTCTTTCTATGACTTCTGGTGCTCCAAAACACTCTTCAAGTCTCTGCCACATGAAGCTAATGCCAGCAGCCGGATTGTGAACGTGCAGTGCTCTGATGCGTTTTGCCTGTTCAGATGACTCAGGGCCAAGCCATTTACTCATCAGATTGAGCTCTTCCCTTGCTGTTAGGTCTAAGTCACTGGTTGCACTGATGAACGATGCCTTCCAGGCCCAGTATATCTCACGCTGGTCGTCGAATTGGAGGATACCAGAGCTCACCATCTCCCGACGCAGTAAGTACCTTGCTAAATCAGCTGAGTCTGACTTGTTAGAGGGGTGGTGAATGGGCATGAATGTGGGCAGTGACTGTACCTCTGGAGGCTGGGAATGGAGACCTAAAGGCTCTTGTACCCAGCGTGTGTCATGTTGTTCCCTCTGAGGGTTTAACTTTTTGTCTTGGATATTGGTTGATGGTGGCAAGGGAGCAAAGGGCTTATGAGATTGAGCAGTCGGGCTGCTAGGAGATAAGTAGTTGAATTTGTATTCACTTATTTCACTTTTAATGGAGTTGTTTATCATCCCTTGGTAAGTTATTGGAGGCTCATCATGAGGGGCTGCTTGTATCGGGACATCGGATGAATGTTGCTCTGGTTTTGATGTGTATTTTACCACATATTCACATGTAAGGTGAGCTTTGTCGATAACTAGTATTTCCACTCCAGATCGGCGACATGATCCTCCCTCATCTTCTGCGGCTGCCTCTAAGTATTTGGCTTCTGCCAGTGCTGCTGCAGCATCATTCTGTATTCTAAGGATTTGCAAATCTGCCTCTAATGTTGCTTTTTTCTTAAGCATTTGTGCCTCATGTTCAGCTTGTTTCTTAAGCATATCTGCCTCTTGACGAGCAAAGGCTATTTGAGCAAGAGCGGCTTCGGCTCTGGCGTGTGCCTTTGTGGCTGCAGCACTTACTGATGATTTTCTTGAGCTTGTTGATTTTTCTGAATGGGTGCAACATTCTGATCTGATTTCAAGATGTTCATCAGCCATGTTGTATCTGATGCAGTTACCCTTGTAATGCTGAACTGGTGTGTAGGGCTGTGCTCTCCTTGTGGACCCTGGCGCTGGTTAGCTTTTTACTATTTTGCTCTCATCACCAATGTATGAATGGGACTCAGCAGACAGCGAACAGATCCACACCACAAGATTTCTACATCTACAAGTAAATACTTGAAAGAAAAAGGAAACTTGTGGTGTTCTGTGACTAACCCCATCTTTGGTGAGAGAGAAAGCAGGTACTAGCCAGAGAGGGGAAACAGACACAACAGTAGTAGATATAAGATGAGTAACAAGGGTGTTGTTGCCCTGAAGGGCTGTAGGAAAGGAGGTGTTATGCTTTATGGTTGCAGAAACAGGAGTTATCCCACGATTGTAGCTGCCGAAGAGGATCACGTGGGGGCGGATATCATCAAGGCAAGGAATGGAGGCAGATCGGTGAACCATTCGGAAGAGAGACTACACCAATATTTTTATTCAACATTCTGTATTGAATAGAAGACTGGGTCAGGGAAAAATAGGCAGACTTCGTGAACTGGCACATTCTGTTGTTTGTCAGGTAAAGCAAGATCGAGACCCAGAGCTCTGTATGCTTTATTCATTTACTGCTAAATAAACAGATAAACTGAGATAAACTTCTCCTATCGCTTCATTAATGAACACGCAGGATTTGGCTCACACAGAAACATTTTTGAGGATAGACAGGGCTCAAATCCAACAATTTGGTGACCCCGACGTGATGAAGATGGAGAAGTCACGGATCTTGAAAAGAATTGAAAGAACAGCCGACAACTGCAGTGTGGTGACAACAACCAGCCGGCTGTTAAAACAAGGTAAGCAGATGCCTGTTTTATTGAAGTTCTGCTATTGGGTATACCACAAAGTGTGTTGTCATTATGCTCCAAGTGTCCTAGTTAAAGTAAATGAAGAAAGCATTAAAATAATAGTGCACGAGGTTTGAAGCCCTGGAGGTGAAAGATCCTCTAAAAGCAACAACTGCGCAGCAGGTTTAAAGTCCTGAGAGTATTACTCTAAAGTAACAGAAAGAATATTTTAAAGGGTTTTTACGAGTGGATTTAAAGTCCCGTGGAGGCTTAGATCTTCAAGAAAACAGCAAGACTCATAATCTTAAAGCGATTGGGTTTCAAGTCACGCGAGGTTCTGTTTTAATCCTCAACAAAGCAGCACATAGTAGCAATAGTGAGGAGGTTTAGAGCCCATTGAGCAGGATCTCATAAAAGCAACACTCATGACGATTAGACATTTTTTATGTGTTGGATGTTTTGCATGTGTTGAATGTTATGTGTTGAATGTGTTGTATGTTATAAAACTGCAGTGTTTTGCTATATTTTATATTTGCAGGGTTTTGTTATAGTTTATATTTGCAGTGGTTTGTTATATTTGTGTGTGGTAGAAACTCAGTGGTGTCTCAAGAGAGAGAGAAAGTAGTGTCTCACTGAAAAGTAATCAGCAATCGAAACCTAACTGGTATCAACGTAAGTTGCATCCCTACATTTTTTGTGTGTATAAAGTCTTAACTGAATCTGTCAGTTACTGGTTGATAGAGAAAACATCAGAATTGATTTGTGAAAATAAAAAGGTAGATAAATGCAAGCTAGCATTTGCAAAACATTTATCTGAGGCATGTTGGAGAGATTTTTGGCTTTAAAGTCTTTTATTAAAACAAACAATTGTGATGACGAAAGCCTTGCAGATAGGAAATCTGAATTTTATAACAACGTCTGACAGGGTCAGTTGCTTGGACAGTGTCATACAAACTAGCTGGCCACTGAGAGGGGATAGAAGCAGGAAATGGAAGGGAAAATTTGACAGAGAATGTGAGGAGTATGGAGGTTGTCCTCTAGACTTAATGAGGACTGTTGGTCAACAGTGAGATAAAATCAGGCTGCAACTACCGTCAGGGTTACCTGAGGGAGGCAAAAGAGATGAGATAATAAAAGGTATTAAATTTTACTTGATGTAACAATTAAGATTTCCTAAAAGAATATTGAAGTTAATTTAATTTGGAAAAAACACACACACAGACACCCCTGACCTAATGAATCAATATGGAAGTGAACATGTAATTCAATTCAATTCAATTCAATTTTATTTATATAGCGTCAAATCACAACATAGTTGTCTCAAGACACTTTACATGT
>JAPZDZ010067752.1:9702-20610 GCA_029783805.1 Acanthurus tennentii
TCAACAGGCGATTCCTGATCCAGCATTTTAGCCAGTTTAATAGGCATTTCATGCACTGGTTTTGGTATCTGGACCAGCTTTGTTATGCACACAAATATATATACATATTGTGCTGAATGTTACAGATGCTATATTACATGTTGTAATAAACTTTATGAACAAACAAAAAGCATAAAAAGCTTCTGTAGAAGGAGGGTATGAATCATTAGCTTATCATCCAATATAGTTTAAATAATTTCAGTTATGTGCTGAGTGAAGTGAGCTAAACTGAGACTCCCTGGATGTGGGAAGGATTCGATAATTTTAGAATTAAAGCAAAATCAAAAGAAAAACTTTCTGGATCTGGATGATAGACTCACATGAAGGACATGCATACCTATTAAGAAGCTCTGTTTTTAGACTGTGAAAGCAATATTGCTGATCCCCTAGAGCTTGAATTGCTCAAGAAAAACCATTAAGGGGAGCAAAGAAAACTCATTTTGCTGTCCCCAACTTATCAGACTGACATACTGAGCAGCATCTGCCACCCGTTAATACCTCAAAGTGTGTTGAGATATGCTTTCATCAAATAAAACTGTTTTTTCTGAAGGTTTATTGCTGGCTTTTCTGTTATCTATAAATGGAAACATGAGGCACGGGGATGTTGTTAGTTCGCTCATAAGTTAATTTACTCCATCTATAAAGCAAAATATTAACAATGGCAACTAATTAGTATTGGTTTGTATAATTAAACCCAAAAGGAATAGCATTGGCAAGATGAAAAGGGGGAAATGGCACGAGACCAGTATCAGCTATGGATTCATCTTATTCTCCATGGTAACAACCTGATACATTGGCGCACCAATATGAAACTAAATTTTGCCTGAGGCATTCAGAGATATGGAGTGTGTTAATGCAGAGCACTGCGTGAAAACATCTGTATGAATTATATAATATATCCGGCCATTATAACAATGGTGGGAATTAAAACTGACTCTGGTGGAAACAACATGCTTGTGTTTGGATCTGCACTCAAACCAGGGTTAATTTTAGTGAGATGTATATGGCGCTGCACGTTACATGAAGAGTCTTGTCAAAAAAGATAAAATTCTGTTAAAATAAGACTGCAGAGTCATCAGTTAGTTGTTATAGCTTTACAATTTCTATTATAATGGGTTAGTAAATAATAATATATTGTTTATCCTTGATTTGCTATTTTGCACTCCAGCCAACTTATCAAAATCTATACACGCAGGTACCCTGTGGAGCATTAGATGACTATAATAGTAACATTTTGTTTGAAATGTTTCAAAAAAAATGAACAGATGAATAAATGAATAATTGTATAATACAGTTTCTAATTATTTCTTCTATCTTTCACCTTAATTATTTGAAAAATCAATCAGTGATGGCAAACATAGGTTTCCCTCCCCTGAGCCTGAGCTCAGTTTCTTCTGACAACCTAGCAAACCTTAACCAACACACACAGACACGGACACGGACACGCAAACACACACACACACACACACACACAACCATATATAGAAAGGCTCAGTGAGGTTTTCTCTCCCAGCAGGGGAAGCCTAATTGGAAATAACATATTTGAGAGTTGTCAGGACATGCCACCATGGGGGTCACTCATGGAACTATTTCTTCTTTACAGACAGGGAAAAGCAGAGCATCTGTCTTTTAACTCTAAAAAAAATGACGGGTTACAGATAAGTTTGAAAAAGGATTTTGCCACGTTCACAGTCAGTCCTTACAACACAATATTTACAAATGAGCAAGAATTAAGTGTTTTAAGAGTGGTCTTGTTGTGATAACATGTCACCTTATTGGATTTCTGTTCAAATAAAGGGTGCTTAATTGGATTTGCTTTCAATATACACATGGACAACATTTTCACCAGCAAAACAACAAAATTAATGTTAAAATAAGACAATTGATTATAGCCAATCTGAGGCTGTTAACAGGCTGCTGCAGAATATCCTTAACCTTAATTACTTTTCATCCTTAACTGTTCGATAGAGGAAAACAACAGTGCTTATTGATATTCAAAGAATTTACTGCACCTCAGTTCCTGGAGGGGTGAGATTGCTTTTGTATGCTGTTTGCAGAGAGAAGGCATATGCATGTCCCTTCTCTTTTCATCTGTTTCTGAATGGGCCGTTGGGTTAATATGAAAATCTCAGGGGATCCAAACACTCTGGAAGGGGGAGGGGGGCATAATCGAGGGGTAGCACAATATGTGCTGAATGCATAAAAGCATAAATGGAGCTGTCGCTGTTGTTGTGGAGAGATACAGTAATTTGGATCAGAGATGGTGTAGGGTAAAATGAGTGGAGGTTTTACTGAAGCGAGCATTATTACAGGAACATGCAGCGGTGTGCAACCAAGTGAAACTTGTTTCAAAAACCAAAAGATGAGCTGAACTGGTCACGTTGTGCACATGTGCCTGTTGGCTGCATCTCCCTGCAATATTTGTTGGACCATTAGCCTTCTGGTTTCTTGAGTGGCACAGTACATTTACAGTATATACTGTATATATCCAAGCATTTCAAGCACTAAGAGACAAATAAATCAGAGTAACCGCTCAAGGATACAGCCAGATGTTTAACTGCCAATATTTTTGGTCTTAAGTTCTAATAAAACAGATTAATTTAGTACTTCATTGTAACTGATGGTTTATTAGTGCATAAGACATTATTAATTAAAGTTTCATTACTCATTTGCAACTATTAATAAGAACAAATGGTAGATTGCAAGGATGTGAAACATCCAACTGGCAGATGTTTCTCTTTTCTAGGAAAATCTTATTAACACTTTAGTATTTTAGTTATTCATCAATAAATGTTGATTATTTTCCATATCATTACTTTTTTAGTGATTAAATTCTAGTTATAAAGTCTACAGTTATAAATGTCAATAAGTCATTAATAGAGAGTTGTTTTTATCTTCTCTGCTATGTTCTGTTGTGTTAATAAGTTATTGACTAAACAATAAAAAATCTCTTAAGCTACAAATAAATGTTTTTCACAACCCAGCAACACCAAAGAAGATCTTTAAAATGTCTTGTGCCTGATACACAGAGCTAAATGACTTTTTATCCATTAATAAAGTTGTTAGTAACAAATAAGAAAACCAAATTGGAGCCTTTTCAGAATTTTTTTTTTTTTTTTTTTAATCAGTGATAAGTTAATAAAAAAAAGAAATGCAACAATTTCTTTCAGTAACACAAAAATGAAGTCATAGAAGTTTTGTATTTATTCATATTTTTGGAACATTTGGAACAAAGTAAGCACATGAGCTGATAACAAACTGTTAAAGATGCAAGAGTTGGCTTATAGGTTTTGGGAGTATTTTCACATTTATTTTCTGATATGCAAACCATAGAAACAAGAGCTCCTGAACCTATGCAAACTTTTTACATCGCCTCCAGTTATTTCTTACCATGAGGAGATCTCAAAAAAATTATATCTAAGAGTATAAGTAATGCAATCTAAGTGCCACTGTCATTTTTAAAAACCTAATCCCTAACTTAAATATATAGAGTATGAAAACAATTTGCTGGAGATGTTCACCATGACAGTGACTGACAAGAGTGACCAACTTAAATTAATAAAAGCAATCAGTACTATTGGAGAGTGTAACTACATTCAGTTTGATACCACAAAATACAATCATACCTGTGTTTGGCATGGAGGAAGAACTATATCATGTGCCAATCTGAGGATGAACTTACATACAAAAAAAATGAATAAAAGTCTTTTTTCTTTATCGTAGATCTCAGTGTCAGACTTCATCCCATCATGTGACCCCTTGTCTCTCAAAGCCTCGAACAGGGGGCCTCTAAACCTCCCAGCAAAGCCTCATGTGGCAACTAGACGATCCAAACCTACACCAAGGCAACTGTTTTGGAGATGCAGTAATTTCAATTCCACCTTAACATTCAGGGAATGTGTTATATTACAGTTCATCAAAACACTATTGTAATATATTATAATTATATTGTAATACTAAGTATATTTACTCTTATCTTACTTCGTGCAACATCTCCTGCAAACATGTTGCACTCTCATGTAAGACCAAAATTCCACTGATTTTGTTTGTTTTGATTGGTTTTCTTTTTCACAGCCTTTTGGCTTGAAGGTGGCTGCACTCACCCATCACCATGTCACAGCTTTCTATGTCCCATTTAAAAAAAAAGATTTCCCTTTTCGCTCGATGACTTTGGAGCTGCTTCAATCATTTATGAGCATATGTGTGTTGCATTTCTTTGCTAAAAAGTCAAGATCCTTGGAGAAATGACTTTTTAGTAGAGAAAGAGTGGGTACACTAAGTCCTAAATTACCCCTGACACTTGCTGTGATTAGCTGGGTCACGGCACAGTAGCATCTGCACTTATGTCAAATTCACACTGACACAGTTAAGTGTTCCAGTTCGGCATCTCCTGCTCCTCGAATGAACCATCTAAAAAAAAAAAAAAAACTGTTTTACATGCAGATGAGAATGGTGCAGATGTTCCAGCACAACAAGGAAAACAGACAAGATGCATTTTTAAATTGTAACCACAACTCAAGAGCATCACAGCTGTTAAATAGCTTTTAGGCTATTAGCAAGGGGACTGCTCTAAATTTCCAAACAGCTAAAACATCTAAATGGTTACATGCAAAAAAACTATGTAAAAATGTTACTAGAATTGTCAGGACTTGAATATAAACCCCTGTATATTATTTGTGGAAGACCTCTAATACTACCTATTTGAAGTTGCATGTAATCCGTAAATAAATACAGTGAAACAGTCATTAAAAAAAGGATTAGAGACAGTGAAGGTAGATCACAGGTTCATGTTAAAGTGACCATGACTGTAATCCATAAAATATCAGGATGAAACTCAGTACTTTATCAGGCTTTTACTGCAGCCAGTTTGGATTTCCTTGGCTTTGACAGAGTAATCCTTTCTAACCTCATTACAGCATGAAAGTTCAGCTATTAATAATATATGAAAAGTCCACAGAACAACAACTGTATTTGCAATGACCGGCAGTTCTGAGACACATCACTGAAGAACAGGACAACAGAGAACGTCATCTCCTTCTTCTCAAGCTAAATATAGCCTGGCATGGACACTCTTGGCCGACACCTCTGGACACTATTCCCTCCAGAGACAAAAAAGGTCCTCTGCACCATAGCAGAGCTAATGAATCCAACAAAGCACTGTCTGTTGCTTTTCTCCCTTTCATTTACACTCCTCAAGGCCCCTCCGTTCACATCAGTTCACCTCAGCAGAGGCAGGTACGAGTGTCAGAGGACAAAACTGTCACAGAGAGTTATGTGAACATAAGCAATGAGCTTTGATTCATGCTCTCAGTAGCATAATGTGACACTGATTTGTTAGGATGCTTATTGGGTAACATTCTGTGTGAGAAAAGAGTAGGCTGACTATTCTTTCATTCTTTTTCTACACTGTGAGCCAGAGAGCATTAACAGCTACACCATACATCCCAGTTTCCTGTGTGGATTTCTCACAGTTTCCTCACATTTATACAAAGTTGTTAGTCACACACTGCAGCAACAGGACAGAGATGACTGCAATGCACAATATTGTATTTTAATAACTCATTAGTCTTACGAAAATAAAGACAAGAGTGCTGTAAATGAGCACCGTTAGCTACAATGGCTGACAGTTTACAGGGTGTTTTTTTTTTAAATCTGTTTTGTTTAATATGAGTCTGGTTTATTTATATTTCATTACTGCTCCATTTACAAATCTTCCCCTCAATTACACAGCCCACAGCACATGGCAGGCTCCAACAGCAACAATGCTCTCGGTTTGTTTACTATTAAAGATTTATTCCGAGGCAGGCGGTGCCTAATTGAAACAGGATTTGTTGCTGCACCCTGAAGCAGTCAAGCCCTCCATCTCTGTCACTGCATCTCGGTTTGTGTATGACAACACACCTCTGCTCCTTCAGGAAAGCAACCCTCTTGCTTACTCACGCTCCCTCAGTTTGCCACTAGCTGTGTTTCTGTATTTCTAAGGCAGCCATCTGTCCCTAGACTTGTGTGTTCTGTGATCTGTGTTTCTGAGCGAACAGGCATCAAAATAAGGATTTTGAAAGCCTAAATCCTAAACTGGGCAATATGTCCTCTTAGATGGGTACACAAACAAAAAACAACAAGTAAATAAATAAATGCAATTAAGCTGCAGCCTTGATGTGCCGATGAAAGATACATTAAGCTCACACTGCGCCCAGGGCAGTATGCACTAGGAAATAGGTTCACCTCAGTGTTTTTGGGGAAAAAAGCAAAAACAAAGACCCCCCTCCTGCTGGGCAGCTGACAGCTGGTGTGCATGCCCATGAGAAATTAAGCCATTTTGTCTGCTGTGTACACACAGAACTCCATCCATCCAAAAAAAAGAAGAATGGAAGAATATTTGCAAAAGGGTGAAACAGAAACAAAGAGGGATTTTAATAGCAGATGTGGCAAATGTGAATTTGTTATTTTTTTAGTGCACTGAGAAAAAAATAACAGGAAATTTTTTAACAAAGGCAAAACATTCATTTTTCATTACTTTTAAGTGCCCTATAAGCCCAATGTCACTTGTCAAACAGAGAAGTGGTCGCTCTGGTCTCACACTGTTACAGCTTGTGTAAAGCAGCTATCGCTCGTTGCTCTTAAACACATCCAAGCTTATAAAGTCTGTGATTCACTGACAACAAACTCTCAGACTGTGCTTGACCCAAAGTTTTTGGGCAGGCTTCAGTTCTATGTCACACAGGCTTTGTTCCTTTCTGTACTCAGTGGGTAATACTCCCCAAAAAGTGTGCAGTTGCTAACTAAAGTTTGCATATGCGGAGCCAGCCAATCAGGACTTGGTTACCAAAAGGTAGTCAAGTCCATGTGTGGTATAAAATGCAGTGACACCCTGCCTGCCATCCTTTTTTCATCAGCTGACAAGTCTGCCCTCTGACCTGCTGTTCCGCATGGATAGAGTTGCCACTTCAGGAGGGGCGTCCATGTCCCTCATGCCTCTCATCTCCACTGCAGACGTGAATTCCTGACCATTGATCTCCCTATGGGAGACACTCCAGCGACATCCTAGTGACCCCACCTTCTGCTGTCAAGGTTAAAACAGCAACACCTGCTGCAGACAAAGACAATTTATTTTTTGTTTTCCTGGACCACCACTGGTGAAAACACCCCAGCATTCTCCACTGCCCATGATTTTAAAAAGAGGATTTCCATGGCAGCGGAGCGACCAGGGCTTTCCCTGTCTCCACCACTTCCATCCAGTTGGGTGAGTCATCTCCATCAGGGCCTTTATAGGTTGGCTTGGTTGGTGGAAACCAACTATAATTTAACATTTTTCTCCCAGACATTTTGCAAAATGCTGAATGGCTGTTTGGAAGATTTTCTTACACCTGTAGAACCACACGGAGTAATCTTACTCTGGTGTGTCAGAACGAAGTGTTCGGACAGAAGAAGCCTTGGCGAGGCCTCCAAAGCCATCACACACACAATCACATCACAATCTAAAAGAGCCAGTTCTCCAATGTATGTCCTCCCATGTGTTATGTGGTACCTCAATATTCATCTACTATAGAGCTAAGCCACATGACTGCAGCAAAACCACTTTCAGTGACGATTGTTTGAGATGCAGTCAACCCTGTCCTCAAACAAAGATTACATCTATTGAAAGGGATTCATATATAAAAAGGTGTTCTATAAATGTCTAAAAAATAGAAAAAAAAGTAAATGCAAACAGAAGCATTAACTCCTTTTTTATATTTTAGATAACAGAATGCGCCAGACTCATGTTATTCTATGAGGTTTTGCATATCTGCGTGCATGTGTTTGAGAGACTCAAGGCAGCTGTATTTTAGCAGGATAAATATGCACAGTCATGGAAGCTGAGATTATTCCTGCAAGGTCAAAGGGAGCCAAACTGAAAGCACGAATAAAGCCAGAGCTGAATACAACACATTCCAGTCAATGAGACGAGTGGATACACAGAGGACAGTAAGTTACTTTTCATCTCTCTTATCAAACACCACACTGTTCTGTGTACATGAAAACCAATCCAGCAAGTTTTTATGTCCCTGTGTAACATATGAAATGTGCTGAAAGTGATTACAGTGACCATTGTTCTTGTTAACAGACCACAGGTAAACGTAGAGACAGGGCTTAGAAACATTGACAAAGGCAGAATTTCACCTTGATGGTCGACTGGGTTTAATATTAAGATAGATCCTTTTATTCACAATGAATCAATAAGTTGCCTGATTACCTCAAACCACTGAATGCACATGAAAGGCTTCGCAAAAATGGATTAAATTACTACTAAACACAGCAGGATAAAGGGTTTCTTTGATCGGGAAAAAAAGACATAGAGCATGCAAGAATAAAGAAATATTTGTTTTTTAAACTCGCTGAACATCCTGACAGTGAGTAAGATTTAGTAGCATCTATTTGCTTATGATCACATTATGTATAACAAGACATTTAGAGAAGACTGCATTCATCAATCATCAATCGTAGACAGAATGTCTTTACTATGACCAATGGTAAAAAATCTAATTTATCAACCTTTGGGAATTTTGCTAATAAATTCAGTCAGGGATAGAAAACCAAAACATATGATGTTAGTTTTTAACCAAAAAAATATGTCAACAAAAGTCACATTAAATTCACTGTGTTGCATACGCTCCTAATTTAAGTACTAACAGGCAGGTGGCACAACAAGTGGAAGTGTATTCACTAACCCACAATAGAGGACAAATGAGGAGAAAAAGATGAGATTTTAGTTGGACTAGATCCTCTGAGGTGCTTCAGAAACCCATGACCTACTTTACTAGACGTGTTATATATCTGCTCATGTAAACTGAACAGTTCTCTGAACACGGCAAATAAAAAGCACAAATGCAGGGTTAGGTGTAGGCACTGAGCTATAAGTGCAGTTAAATAACAGGAAACTGCACATCTTCAGCCAAGTGGACAAAGGTTATAGTCCACAAACGCGCAGATGTATGTTAAATCAAGCTTAGAGACATAAACAGAGAGGCTTTTACTTATTTATTTTAGCTCACCGCCAAATAGCTTGTTCTAAACGCAAACATGTCTTCATCGACTGTACATGAATTAATGTTGGAATGTTGGTAAAAGCGGAGTTAAGATCACTTTTTATTATAGTGCATTTCCACAAGTGATCAGAGTGGTGGCAGGTGCTGCAGTTGTAGCTGATAAATGGGAGGTCTGTGTTGTGCAGATGGCTGCGCATTCTGTTTACACCTCTTCTCGAGAACATGGCTGCAGATCTGCCTCCTCTGCCCCGGTCTAGTGTGTACCACAGCCTTTGTTACACACACACCACACAGACACACACAAACAAACACATATGCAAATACAGATATTGTTCTGAAGAAAATAATTCCCAAAGTCTAGTGAAAACTTAGAAATCAAAACATGTGTTTCTGTTTTTTATTTTCAAATATCCCTTTTTTGTATGTTTATGTCTCAAAATGATCTGGTCTATGAAAGCTACAGCATTAATTTTTGAAAGAAAGGGATCAAAACACATTAGGAGGGAAAATCTGTGACAAACAGACTAGGCAGACATAAAGGAATTAAGCACTGAACCTTGGGGAACACCACAACAGAGGGATTTGGAAGAGGAGGCAAAGTTTCCAACATGGTAGTTCTTTTATGGTTTTGTGTTTTGTTAAAAACACAGGAAATTTACCAAAAGATACAAGTTTTAATGCAATTGTTGGCTTGTAAATGTAATTTCATTTGGAAATGTCTCCTTCCTGTGTGATATTGAGTGGCACAAAAGGGCACCAGACTCGTTCTGTGTGGCAACAATATGCAGAAAGTCATGATGCATTTATGGTAAAACATATCAAACCTGATCAGGCCAATCAGGCAACTAAGTTTTACTAGCCGGGCATTTTACTTGCCACAGTCAATCAAGTGATCCTCAATGTTGAGCCCTGAGTGTGTCCATACAAAGAGGAGTTCTGTTAGCTTTTTCAGCACTACAGTCATCATAAATAAGTAGCATTCAAGGTAACTTTCCAACATTCACTGTTTGCTTGGTTGCAAGAGGAGAGTCATTTATGCTTGTGAAGTGCAGGTATGAGAGTGCATCTGAAATTTTGAAGGAATTTCTGAAGGAAACTGCACACATTTTGTGATGTTTGGACTCAGTGGGGCTGGAGATGGAAAATGACAAGCAAAAAACAGCCCCAAATGAATAAAGAGGGTTTTTTTTTTTTTTTTAATCTCCAATGAGAGCTGATTCTAAGATTATAAATCCTAAGGGGCAGTGGTTGCCAGACGCCACACGGTGAGTCACAGATGGCCAAGCAAGGTGGTCAGCAACCCTGACAGCTCATTCAGCCAGAGCCCACCTGAGAAATCTGAGCTGATGCCTGCCGCCCCCCATGAACTACATTATCTATCATCTCGGGCTCTGAAAAGAGGAGTGAAAACCAATTTTGGCTTCATGAGATTAGAAAAAGCCATTCACAGTGGCCAGGAACTCCACTGCCCAGCCTCTTTTCTAACATAGAATTGTAAAAAGGGAAAATATGGCTGTGACAGGTCTATTGGGGTAAAAAAGGTGTACCGGTTGAATGCCAGATTATAGGGTTGTTTCAATGGTAAAATGCTGGAGTGGGTATCAAGGAGTACGCAGGTTTGTGCACTGATCTGATACCATGCAAATTGATATTTTTAAAAACGGGACCCTGTTTCTTCCCAGCAGCATCGTGTATGCAACTTAACAGATGTTTTTTTTACTACACAGGTAGCTAAAAATGTTAACAATGTGTGGAACTTTAAACACATTCATGACATAAAATCAAGAAATAATGTACAGCTGTTATAGCCATACCATTTACCTATGTGAGGCACATCTTCCTC
>JAPZDZ010067866.1:0-25038 GCA_029783805.1 Acanthurus tennentii
CAGTGAGGAGTGGATAATGGCTGAGATGAGGGGGAGCAGAGAGGGGAGGCAGGATCTGACCAGGACTGTGGGGAGGGGATCAAGTGGGCATGTGGAGGGCTTGGATTTAGTGATGAGCTCAGATATAACTGATGGACAAGGGAGTTCAAAGGAGGAAAATTGATGGCAGGGCAGAAGATCAGAAGAGGGGAGGGGTGAGGTTGTGGAGCCAAGATGCTGGTGGATTTTTATGACCTTTTGATTAAAGAATTGGAGGAGAGAGTTACAGGTGTTTGGGGCGTAGAGGTGGGGGGGTAGGGAGTCAGGGGGTTGGATGATACTGTTGAAAATGGAAAAGAGACTCCTTGTGTTGGCTGCATTAGAGCAGATAAGTACAGAGTAGTTTTGTGATTTGGCATGAGAGATGGAGTCCTTATAAAGTGATAGCAGAGCAGTATACATGTCTTTGTGGATGGTGAGACCGGCATTCCTGTAGAGTCTTTCAAGCTGTCGATTTTTGGATTTCATAGCGCGGAGATCGGGAGTGAACCAGGGAGCAGACCGAATGAAGAAAACAGAACGAGACTTGACAGGGGCGAGTGAGTTGAGAATGTTGGTAAGACCATTATTGTACAGGGTGACGAGATCATCAGGGGTGGAGGAAGAGTCCGGTGTCAGGGCGGCAATACAGGAGGAGAGGGAGTCCTTAATAATGTCCTTGATGTTACGGAATGAAATGACACGGGGGGTCTTGGAAGTGGAGAGGCGGAGGGTGATATTAAATGAGAGGAGGAAATGGTCCGCAATATGAAGTTGATCAGCAGTACAGTTTGAGGGGGTGAGACCAGAGCAGCAAATTAAGTCCAGGGTGTGACCTTTTATGTGTGTGGAGAAGTCTGTGAACTGCTGGAAGCCAAAACTGTCGAGTGATGAAGAAAAGTCTTTGGTGAGAGGAAGAGCAGTATTGTCCATGTGTATGTTGAAATCTCCCAGCAGAATGACATTCGGAGAGAGAGTGGAGAGGTGGGTGAGAAGGGCAGAGAATTCATTTAAAAATTTGGTGTGAGGCTTCGAGGGACAGTAGACTGTGGCAATGATTGTGGGAGTGGGTCCGGATATTTGACAGGCGAGGCATTCTAATAACTAGAGGGGAGGCACAGAAACTGGAACAACCTTCCGTTTCTCGCGATAGAGTATCGCGAGACCCCCCCCCGCGACCAGAGCCGCGAGGTTTGCAGAGGTAAACAAACCCCAGAGGAGTGAGTCGTTTCGCTGCGAAAAGTCACCAGGCAGTTGCCAGGGCTCATTTAGACAAATAAAATCAAGCTTACGGTCAGTAAGAAGGTCCTGAACAAGATGTCCTTTGCCTGTGAAGGAGCGGATGTTCAGCAGACTGAAGCTGACGCTGGTGTTATCACAGGAGAGAGGAGCATTAGCCGACCTAGCCAGGCGGGCTAACACACTGTTGTTGACAGATCGGCTGGTGTGTCTGGGTGGGCAGCGAATGGAGGACCAGAAGGAGGTAATCCCTTTGGAGCCGGTGAAGAGGAAGTCCCGCCGGGAACCGCGGTGGATGTACCTTGGGCAATGCTGGAAGCCAATGTCCGGATGGAAGCGTAGAGCTGCCGGTGAAGATCTGGACTGCTGAGAGCGGAGCCTGAGAAGCTCCGCCGCCGAATATTGGAGTAGTTCGTTCACAGGTATATGGAGGGACAGGACAGTCCAGACCAGTAGGGCCCACACATAAACCCTGCTGCCCCACATAGTGAAACGCTGATGAAGGCAATGGTGTGGAGCCGGGCGGTGAGCCGAGCAGGTAGGCGAAGTTAACCTGCTGTCACAGAAGTATGAAGGCAGCAGAAATGGAAAGATCAGGCTACAGAGGAGGGTTAAGATTCCCAAAAGAGTAGCATTACGGTTGAAGTGTGGCGGAGAACCGTAAAAACATTTTAAAAGTTTAAAAGTTGCCGGTGAGTAGCGGCAGCAAAATGCGCCAGCGTTCACTCAACCGGAAGTCTGCACAATAATAATTGACATCTATTGACAACTAATTGAATCTAGAAGCGAGTGCTTTAGAGATGATTTTTATGTCGGTATTAATTAGTGACGGGGGCGGTAGCTGGAGGGAAGTGTGGGATCCTTGTCTGGTTTTAATAATAATTTGATTGCCGCTGTATTCATGTGCGTTCTAATGCAACCTTTATTTTTAATTTCTGTCACAGTCGTGAGGAAGAAGGGTGCCAACATTGACCAGAAATGTTTTGAAAATTCGGTAGGGAATCCATCTGGGCCAGGAGACTTACCCAGAGGCATGTTATTTAAGGCACTTTGTAATTCATTAATGGTTAGCGGAGTGCCTAAGAGGGTTTTGTGTTCTGTTGTTAATTGAGGCAGGTTGAGGTTGTTAAAGAAAGCCTAAATATCTTCCGGAATTGGATCGTCTGCCGCTGTATATAAGTTTTGGTAGTATGTGTAGAAGATATGATTAATTTCTTGCGGTGATTGTGTGGGTTTGCCGGATGGATCCTGAATTGCTGTTAAGAGGGATTTTTCCTTATTGCGTTGAAGCTGATTTACAAGAAATTTACCTGATTTGTTGTTGTGTTCAAAATTGGTATATCTCAGTCGTTGTAGTAAAAACTCTGTTTTCTTTGATAGGATATTGTCTAATTCTAGTTTTGCGTTTTGGAGATGAGTCCATAAGTGGTCGCTTTGATTTTGTGTATAGTCCTCTGTTAGTTGTTTAGTTGTTTCCTCGATGTCTTTTTCAGCCTGTTGTTCCTGTTTTTTTTTTTTATAGGAGGAGTAAGATATAATTTTGCCTCTAATTACAGCCTTTCCAGTTTCCCAGAGTAATGATGGAGATATGTTTGGAGAGTCATTTATTTCTAAAAAGTTTGCCCACTCCCTCCTTACTGTTTTGTCAAATTCTGGATCTTTAAGCAAAGATATGTTAAAGCGCCAAGTTGGGGACGGTTTGAGGTTGGATTAAATTTTTAGGCCGGTGCATGGTCGCTGATTACAATTGGGTGAATTCTAGTGGTAATTTTTTGTGCAATAGAATTGTTTGATAGAAAAAAGTCAATTCTTGAAAATGACTGATGCACCGTGGAGAAAAAAGTATATTCCCTCTTTGATGGGTTATTGAGTCTCCAGCCATCACCAAGTCCAAAATCTTCCATTACTTTGGCTGATTGTGATTGTTTTGTATGTATTGAGTAACTGGACCTGTCTATCAATGGATTTAGGACTGTGTTGAAGTCACCTCCAATAACAACTATTGAATTAGCTAGTAAGTCAGTTATGTGTGAAAAGACTGTGTGGAAAAAGGCTGGATCATCATTATTGGGGGCGTACAAATTAGTAATTGTATATAATTTATTAAAGATTGTTGCCTGGATAATGACACATCTGCCTTCCGGATCGGTTATTATCTTGTTTAAAGTGAGGAGTAATCTTTTGTGGACAATAATGGAGACTCCTCTTTGTCGTCTGTTGTAACATGATGAAAAAATCTGATTGAAATTTGAATTTGTGAGACTATTTTCTTCTGTTTTTAATAGATGAGTTTCTTGTAAGAGGAAAATGTCTGCTTTTAATCTAGTGACATAGTCCAGAATGCTAACTTTTTTTGCCTGTGAGCGAATACCATGTACGTTCCAGGTTACAAGTGTTAACTATGACATAGAAAGATGGAGTTCTGTCTTTATGTGTAAAGGTGCAGAAAATGATATGCATGTGGATTTATGTGAGCAGTCTATTGTTGTTTGTATGTGAAGTGTGGCTATCAGTGAGGTGTTGATGTAAGGTGGAATTCTGATATGTTGTGTTGTAATTGTATGGCTACTGGTGTTGAATCGGCACAACAAAAACATTAGAGATTTCTTAAAAAAGTGCAGCATTGCCTGAGCGCATAACAACAAAATTCTGGATAAAGGCAGCACAATATACAAAGATACAACAAACACAGAAAACAGAGCTACATAGGGTAAGTGTGTGTGGGGAGGGAGAGGTGAGTGAGGTGTATGGAGAAGGAAGGATATGGAGAGACGCAGAGAGGGGTGAAGAAAGAGGAGAAAGAGGAGGAGAGTCCGGGAAGTTTGCAAAAGTTAGCAGTTAGTCATTTATACCTAGTGTAAGACGTTTTTTTCAGCCAATTAAAGAAATGTATGTTTAAACATGCACATTTTATCCATGCTTTCTATTTTTTTTTGTTCGTTCGTTTCTTTTTTTGTTATACTACTTATCAGATTAAAAGAGCCAGGGGGTGATGTTGGTGTCCCGGAACAGCTGGCCATCTATATATAGCTGGCCTCTCGTTGATTTTCCTGGGAAACTGGTCATTCATCCCAAATGCCGTACCTTTGAGTTCCTATCCTAACAAGGACTTTCTGTTTGAAATGTTCAAATTTAGTGATGATAGGACGGGGACGGTTTCCTCCTCGGGGTCCGAGCCGGTGGACGCGGTGAAAAGTGATATTGTTCACTGAGTTTGTGGGTATTTTCAGAGTGGATACCATGAAGTTTTTAACCAGGGCCTCAGGATTATCCTGTGCCTTCTCGGGGATGCCAGTGAATATCAAGTTGTCCCACATACTTCTTGTTTGAATGTCGAGGACAGTCTCTTTCAATATTTTATTCTCTTTTTTAAGAAGATCTACTTCCGATGATACTGTTGTTAATGTTGAGTGTAGCTCAGGGTTGTCCCTTTGGAGGTCGTTTATTTGTTGGTAAGTGAACTCTAAACTTACTTTTAGATCTTTGATCTCCTGATGAAGCAGGCCGAGTACTTTCAATTTTTATTGATAGATTCCAGTACGCTTAACTGGATGTCGGTGGTTGGAAGATCTTGCGTGTCGGTGGAGGAGTCAGTCTTCTTCCTCTTCGCCGGGTTTTCTGGGGGAACATTAATATTTGAGTCTTCCATGATGCACTGGTAGAAGTAGCGATCAATGAAATCCTCAAGGTCCTTCACTCTGGCTGGTGAACCAATGATGTCCCCGTGAAATAACTTATGCTAATAGTAACTATGATATATTCGAAAGTAGGGCTGAGTATTATTGTCTAGCAGCAGAGCGCCGCCATGTAAAATCTCAAAGTCTCACTGTGTCTTGCGATCTCACAGCATGCCGCGATCAATCCCAAAACCTCTTCAGAGCCTTTGGTTATCAAGTTTCTCTCCTGTGGAACAATCTTCCAATTTCAGTCCAGGAGGCAGACACCATCTCCACATTTAAGAGTAGGCTTAAAACCTTCCTTTTTGATAAAGCTTATAGTTAGGGCTGGCTCAGGCTTGCCTTGGATCAGCTCCTAGTTATGCTGCTCAATAGGCTTAGGTTGCTGGGGACTCCATGACACACTGAGCTCCTCTCTTTCATCTCTCTCCCTATATGTTCTGCACTCATGCTCAATTTATGTCTTTAACTAACTTGCTACCTTCCCCAGAGTCTTTGTGCTTTCTCGTCTCGCAGATACCCATGGACTGAGTTCGCACCAGGATTGCTGATCTTAGCTGTGACTTCCGCTGTGGCTCTGCTTTATGCTCAGAGCAATTGTTATTTTTATTATTATTATTATTATTGCTAGCATTATTATTAATGGTATTGTCATTAGTATTATTAATAGTATTATTATTAAAACACTTACATATAACTTACATATAGTTTAACATGTAGATTTATCTTAGCTTTTGGCCTTGCTTTCTCTCCCCTTTCTATCAAGCCCCCCCCCAACCCAACCGGTGCCGTCAGATCCCGCCCACCTCTGAGCCCGGATCTGTCCAAGTTGGGCGGGATCTGACGGCAAGTGCTTGCTTATGTGGGAATTTCTTTTAATTGTTGGGTTCCTATAAATCGCCCTGCGATGGACTGGCGACCTGTCAAGGGTGTCCCCTGCCTTCGCCCTAAGTCAGCTGGGATAGGCTCAAGCCCCCCCCCCCGACCCTACAGAGGATTAAGGGGTATAGAAAATGGATGGATGGATGGGTTCCTATAAATCTAAAATATAAATGTATTTACAGAGTGTGGTCCATATGTAAAGTGTCTTGAGACAACTTGGTTGTGATTTGACGTTATATAAATAAAATTGAATTGAATTGAATTTTCCATGGTGTTGAGCCATGCCTCCAATGTGTTGAGTGTTGCCTCAAGCTCCACAAATAAACTACACTTATTGCATCTACCTCTATTACTAAAAGAAGCAGAGGAGTAACCAAACATGTGACACATCAAACAAGTGAGCAGGAGAATGAGAGGGAGAGAGAGAGAAGCCATTGCTTACTGTAAAGCTAATTCTATTTCAGTTGTAGCTTTGACATTAAAAAAATTGAATAATCTTTATATTTTCTTGTTGGCCAAGATTTTGAACACACACAGGGATCAACTCTGTTTTTTACATTGCTTGTAATGTTCTTACACAGAAACAGACATACAGCTAGAAACAAGGAGAACAATATCAGAACAAATAAATGTAAGAGAAGTAGAGTAAAGAATGGCCACTGGGCAGGACTTCTCTTACCTATTTACTCTTCTATATGTTGTTGAGTTGTGCCTCCCTTTACAACTAACTGTCTTCTTCAGCTCTGATTGTCAACTTATAAGGGGTTAGATTTAATGAGGGCCAGTCTCTCATTACTGCCAGTCTAAGCTTGCTTCAGTCTGGCCAATCTGACCCCTGATCTTTGTTTTCAAATGGCAATCTACAATCTCCAGATTTTATGGCCAAGAAGGAAATTTAACAAAAAAGAAATAAATACATCTGCTGCCAGGGTTAAGAGAAAAAAGTATTGGGAGTGAAGGGTTGGGGGTGAGGACTATCAGTGGGGTCACAGAAAGGGAGAATGTGAAGATTAAGGGTAGTTAGTGTGTGTGAGAGTATGAAGTTTATGTGTGTAGCTAGGGCTCAGGCTCTGCCCTGGTAGCAGAAGGTGCACCTTTTTCACAAAATTCTGCAGTGGACAAAAACTGAAAGAGTAAAAATATCCATGATATGGGATCAAAAACTAGACAAGGCAATGGATACTGAAATAAAATACAGAGAACATAAAAAACAAATATAAAAAATAGAGGGAGCTTGAAAGTTTGTGAAAGGTAAAGCATAGAAAAAAACATTTTTGTAAAAAAAAAAATAATAAATTATTGTACAAAGATTTTTTTACTTTACCTCTAACAACTTTGTGTAACTTTTCAATGGCAGACCAAAATTCTAGAAAAGTTCAAAATCCAAATAAAACTGCAATTTACAGATAATGTGGGAAATGGATGGAGTAGGTATAATGTGGTGATGGTAGTCATTAAGTGAGTCACTGAGGTGGGGAGGATGTGTTGAGGCCAGTGTTACTCTAAAATGCAAATAGAAGGACTGTTCTCAATTCATGTCTGTTACTAACTTGTCACCTTCCCTGGAGTTTTTGTGGTTTCTCGTCTCACAGATACCCATGGACTGAGGTCGCGCCGGTTTGCTAATCTTAGCTGTGCCTTCTGCTGTGGCTCTGCTTGATGCTCAGAACAATTGTTATTATTATTAGCAATATTATTATTATTCTTATGGGTACTAGTATTATTAATAGTATCATTATTATAAAACACTTACATATAGCTTACATCTAGTTAAACGTATAGTTTTATCTTAGCTTTTGGCTTTGCTCTCTCTCCCCTTTCTATCTATACCCCTCTCCCAAACCCAACTGTTGCCGTCAGGTCCCGCCCACCTCTGAGTCTGGATCTGGCCGAGGTTTCTGCCAGTGAAAAGGAAGTTTTTCTTCGCCACAGAATTGCTTTCAATTGTTGGGTTTTTATAAATTTATATATTAATTTAATTATAGAGTGTGGTCTTGACCTGCTCTATATGCAAAGTGACTTGAGACAACTTTGTTGTGATTTGACACTATATAAATAAAACTGAATTGAATTGAACTGAACTGTTTTTCAGATTACTGACTGACCATGACACCAAGCACAGTATGAGATACCTGAGGCAGTTGAATGACAATTATGATGATTCACTGCCATCTAGTGGCAAAATTTAAACTTATTGAACACTGGAGAGATCACTGCATGTTTGTAACCCAGGTAACTCATGATTGACAGCTTTAAAGGTAAGTTTTTATCATGCATTCTTCAAGAACCCTTGAACTTTACTAAAATACAATATTTTGCTGATATATATATATATATATATTTAGATCCCTCAGATCCCTAGGAAGTGCTTAGCATTTTTTAATTACTTGTTTAATTTATTGGCTCACAGCTGCTTTGTTTTAGGGTCACAGCTTGCAGCAACCATGTGTTGTTATGTCATTGGTTAATAGAAGTTATGATACCTCTTTTCCTGTATAATAAAATGTTAATGCAGTAACATTATCATTTGTGGGACAAAAGTTCAAAGTGTAATTTAGTACTACTCTTACTTTCTTGTAACAAAAATAATACTTATCTATATTTGTCAAAAAATGAAATAACTAAATCTAGGCAACATTCCATCAGTATTTGAAGGAGTCTGGAACCTGGCCTTGACCTCCACCTTCTCTGATTCTGCTGGGTCAGGCAGTGTGGCAACAAATCTACCATTCTGTGGTGTTGATGTTATCTTTTTTATAACTGCAACACACATACATACGATAACAAAAGATTTCAATAAAAAGTCAAGCAAATGAATATATTACAAATAACTTAATTAAAAATAGGAGTCATGTATATATGTGTATTCAGAATTATAATAGCTGTTAGCCTGTCCAACCTCTGTCTTTGGACTCATACACTGAAATTGTTGATACAATACTGGGAGAGAAAGACAAGAAAATAATGTCAATGACCATGTTTTAAGAAAAACAGCTCTATCAGAGACTATTACGTCAGGATCGGTCACATTACCAGGCATTTACATGTATTTTTTATTATCTAACCGCTTCCTGTACACAATGGCATGTGCGAGGCAATTCTACGTGAAGGGTAATGTGATATGTAATATATGATTCCAGTCCTGTTTGTATGAATGGAGATTCTTCCTAAAGCTAAAGCTAAAGCTAAAACACCAGACTGGATGTAAATAGTTTTAATTTTAAAAAGCATCTCTAAAACAAAAACGCTGTAGTGTGATGTTGGCTTGTAACTGTTTAATGAGCTGAATATACGGGGCGAACCATGAAAGTGAAAAAACTGGAGAAGCATTTTTAGCAAGACAAGCCTGAATATTGCTGAGTGAAAAGCATTGCTATAAGGTGACCTACTATGATGACCGGGCTGATAATGAAAAACACATCATGAGAAAAAAAAGGCTTGCAGCCATATCCTTGGACATTACCAAAAACATGATTCAATATTTGATCTGACTACATTGCCATTGCCACATCAGACGTTTATCTGCCAAACCTATAGTTTTTAAGACGATTGGAATGACATGAATGGCTGCATACGTTAGCAGATAGGCTAACTAGCCATTCATTTCAACCATCACTGCATCACAATTGTTACCTCTTGACACATATACCCACACAACATAACCGCCACCACAACACACTGAAACAAATGTTTCAGTATTATTAAATTAGCTGCTTTCCTGTTGAGGAGGAGAGCTGTCAGATTTGAATCCAGTTTCAGTCCAATGCGATCCCTAAGAACTCTTCACTTTGGAAACACTTCACCAATATTGATATGCCTTTTGTCATATTTATGGTCTTATACTCTGCTAGATTCTTTATTTGTGGATTCTGTCTCTTAGGTTGCCGTAAGCCTTAAGGCTTATTACTCGCATAAGCTGCTGTTGCTTGTTCTGGAATTGCTATTGTCCCTGCTGCACTGTTGCTGTAGCTTGAGGCTATTTACCAGGGAGACGGGAGCATGTAGCTGAAAATTATACTAATCCCTAAGCACACCCAGCGTCGTTGCTAGAGACGCCCTCTTATTGAGCTGGCCTGTGACTGTTCAAAGTCTGCTTTCCCGGTTCAGATATCTCAAAGCTGGAAGTAAGTGTCAAGGAGAAGTGCAGACGTCTATTTTTTTTCCAGATCACTTCATTAACTATATGATTAGAGGTTATTATGGAATTATTGCTAAATTATGCCAGAATATTATTGCCTACTCCAGCTTTAATGCTATTTTCAACAGAATATGAGGGTCAAATAATCTGTAAATAATTGCATAAGATTTTATTTATACTTATAGAGGTCCCAACTTTTTTTCGAAACAGGGTTGGATATGCTACCATGTCAGGTGGATAAGCGACACTTTGCTAACATGTTAGCCATAACAACTTTGTACATCTATAATGGGAATTTATAGGCCCTGAGCAGGTATAAAGCATTGTATAAAGCCATCAGTTTGCAATTTACTGACAACTTCTAAACTTGGAAACTGATATTTGTCAACACAAAGTCAAACTTAATTATTTTTTGACTAGATACATCTCATAACCTGCATTAGGATAAGGAGCGTAACAACTGATAGTTTTCTAATGACCATATTTACTTTATTTATGTAAAAATAAATAAACCACCTCTAAGACAACTAATTTAACTCTGGTGAAAGACTGGTGAAAGCCATGTAATATGGCTGACAGCTCTTTAAAATCAAGAAAGTGGACTTTGTGATCATTTCTTTTCAAACTTTGAATAAAATACATATTAAATGCCACAAGTGCATTAATGTCATTAAAGAGCTAAAATACTTCTAGCTGCACTTTTTCTATGCATTAAGACCTATTACTTGTATTTAGACATGACTTTGACTTGTCCCATTATTGACTGACTTCACTGACATCCAATGAGTAAATACTCATCATGTTTTGGATGCATTTTGCAAAACATTCCCGATTTACAAACACAGCTGGTCACATATGTGCACGTGTCTCTGCAGCTTTCTGGCACAGATTGCACTGTGTTAGGTATGCTCCTGACACATCTAGGTCTAAAAAAGGTGTATATTTCTATGTTTATCAATTCTATTTATGTGTATGTCAGTAAGGTGAGACTGAATTTCTATCAGCTAGAATCAGTAATCTCTGAAGGCATTTATCATCTTTTCATCTGCACAAATTGGCCAAACAGAATAATTCTGTTTGTGTTTGCTCAGCCTATCACAGTTATGCCCTTCACCTCAAACTTAACAGGGGATCGGGGCTGTTCTGTCATTTTACATCCTATTTATATTGAGCATAACAGCATGAAACTAAGAAGAGGTGATTCTTGTAAAATTGCCTGTTTACTTTGCCAGTCACCATTCAGATAACACCTGTGACATTGACCCAGGTTACTTCAGTTTAAATGTAGCCATGTAAGGCTATATAGCAGAGTTATATCTATGACCTATATTACATAAGGTAAAAATGCATGTAATTCATACAGCACCTAGGTTTGAAAGAGTTTGTACCGGTGCCTGTACACTCGTATGGAGAATGCAAATGCAGAGTTAATTAATTGGTTAGTTAATTAATTCACTTGATTTTTGGGAAAAAAAAATAATTAAGGCTACTGAAAAGCTAAGAGTTAAAGTTAGAAGTCATTGCTTGATGGGGAATGCAATGTAAAATAGATAGGCTTTAATTTTTTTCTAATATTAACTTGAAGGTTGTCCAGGTCTGTGTTGTATGATAACAAAATGCTGCTTCATTGTGTTTTGCATTACTCTTGGAACAGCCAGTGGTAGTAACCAGTAACCAGCCCCAGATATTTAAGTCAGTTCTTTTGCAGCCGGTGCAGTAATTTTGGACCAGGCCAAAAGTGGTCATATTTACTTTTTTTTCTATTGAATAGGCTGTATTTGCTATGATAGCATTGACCTCCTGTTTGGACTAATCTTCTCTTTTTTAAAGAAGCAAAAGTGCATCATTGATTATAGCATGTACCTATTGCTATATTCGCTGGTGGATTCAGTTAGATTGGTTCTACACCTTGGCACATGGTTTGTTGCTTTAGTAAGTTTGTTCTTTCTCTTTATTTATTTGCACTTCACTGTAAACACATTTAAACCAACTAAACACAAACTAATTATACTGATTTATACTTTTATATATTTATTGGGTTAGTTATATCTTGTCAAATAAATCTTTAAGTGAAAGTCATGTTGTCCTCTGTTCTTTGTCCTTCCTCTGTAGCCTGGCTGAGAAAGTAGTTGCTCATTTAAAAGTTTGTGATTTGGTTTCTGTAAGTTGCTTAAGGAAATGTGTAGCTCAGGGGGTTGTTTTCTAATTGACATGTCAGTAGTTCAATTCCCATCCCTCCAGTCTTCATATTAAAGTACTCTTAGGCAGAATACTTAACCCTAGATTGCTTGAGGGGGGTGTGCCAGTGGTGTGTGAATGTGTGTGTATGAATTCCTGATGAGCAAGTTGGGACTGTGGAAAAGCCACCTGGCATTAGTGTGTGAATGTGTGTTTGAATAGGTGAATGCTGACTTGTGTTGTAAAGTGCTTTGGCAGTCAAAAGATCAGAATACTACTATTTAAATACAGCCCATTTCATTCTTTTCATCTTTACTACAGTGGTTAAATAGACTGGAGAAAATTCACTGTGCTGCTGTCATACAGTTTACAGCTGCTATTTGACATCTACTAGAAATTTTAAGGTGGAGTGTTGTCTTTAATGTTACACAGTGCATAGGTTGACCTTGTAAATAAATCCAGCCACCTTAAAAGGGTTTTTACTGCCCCTTATTGTTTGGGTTTTTTGTTAAAAGCACTTATGGCTGGATCAAGTATATGGTAGATTGCAGTCTGAACTGAAGTGGAGTGTCATGGATGGTTTTGTGGATGGTTTTATTTAGGCTCCCTCTAAATTGTTGCTGGAACAGTGTTCTAAACAGCAATTATTGAAGATAGCTGATTATTCTAATATTGAAATAAACCATCTGAAAGTAACTGTAAAGAGTACTCTTAAAGGTGCCATTTGTAAAATCTAGAAGAAATTGTACTTTTAAAAATTAAAATAATGAACTATCCCAATCAACAGACTGACTCATATTTTCTTGTAATTCAGCTTCCGCCACTAGATGCCAATACTGACTCACTCACTGACTCTAATATGCTGCAGCCAGCAGGACGAGGAAGTGACGCCTGGTGAAGGGAACCATGGCTTAAAGCTACAGGTAATTAGCTTTTTAATTGGATAGCTAGTGTATGTTGCTAACATAAATACAATCAGCCTCATTCATGAAACATGAGCACAACAAATGTGTGTAAACGGAACATCAATATTTTAATGGCTCTAATCTTTTCCTGGTTACTTAAAAAAATCTACTCCTCTTGGTTCTTGTGTCAGTGAAGAATGCACATATATTGCTTGTAACTTTTAGGAATTACAATATTAATTCATATCATGCTCTGTTATGATCAAAATAGGCAGATGCCTTTGGAACAGGTAATATGAACATGGCCCAAAAGAAAAATAATAACACATTAAGCTAAATTATTTTGCAGTTAGCTTGTTAAAGCTTTAGATTAGGTTAATTAAAATGCAAAAGCGAACTAACAGAGGAAAATATTGTTTTTTTCTTAACTTCACCTCACCCAGAATAACTTTGCATCTGAAGTTTTTCTTCCTTTCTCTCTTCTTTGTCTGCACCATGCCCTCTGCGGGAGGTTCTTTTTCTGCTGTCCATTCTGAACATATTTACTGTCTTCTACCAGTGACTTTTAACCACGGTTATATGGACCTGTTGGCGGACAGCTAAAAAACTTGCTCAGCTCACCATAGTCTTGCAGCTTTTCATTACTGTTATGACATGAGACAAGATTTGAAGCTTGGAAACTTCATTGTAACTTCCCTATAAAATATTTGATGAAAATAAAAATCTTGCTACCTATGTGTTACAATGTAAAATAAATGGGTGCAACAGTGCCCCTGTGGAGCAGGTATTTGAATTTGTATAAATGCCACCATTAAAGCTTATTTGGAGAATTTTAGTAAATTAAAAACCAAAAACCCTGTAGTGTCTCTGTTTTCAATTACAAGTTTAGCAATCAAGCAGCAAATAGACTTATTGGTACTTACTGAAACCTTTACGCAGAAAGAATCCCAATATAAAGTAATGAACCATAAAACTGCTGGAAGTGATGTAACAAAAACCATAACAATAAAAATTGAACTTAAAACAACATAAACTTAAGCTGATTAAATAAAAAATGAGATGTTTTTAAGTTTGTAAATCAGTTAGTACAGAACATTATGGCTGGTACACCTACTGCTTGATTGGAGATTACCTGTAAATAGAAATTGCTGCTAAAATTTAATGACAAAATCCTTTGGTATTTCAGAATCTAGAAATTGGCCTCATCAGGATCTCAGTCAAATGTCACAGCCTTTCTCACTGGTAGAGCTCAGGAGGCATACGGACCTTCAACATTTGAGCACTGTTAACACTGTAAAGAATATAGCAAGGTAAAAGCAATAGACCTAAAGGCTCATGAATTAGTAGAGGTTTATGTGCACATTTTAGGAGAAAATCTAATAAGCAGTGGCATGTGGAATTTACTAGGAATTTGGCTGCAAAGTTACCAGTTACTACCTATTACCTATTACATAGTCTGTGTATAATTTTTTTGCACACTTGCAGATAATAACATATTGACACATTTTTGTATCTTCAGTGGTTGGTTAAATTTCTGATAGGTTTGTGCCTCTAGTTGTTGCACTGTAATAAATGATTTTGGAGAGTGGTAAATATATTCCATGAAAATCCTCTAAAATTTCCTTGATTATTCTAGTCAGCAAAGGAATTAGAAACTAAAGAATAAATTATACCTGCAGTACCTATTTGAAAACAGTAACAAGTGTTACATAGAAACATTTAATAAAATATACCTAAAGCCATCAGTCCCACGCTATAATACGCTATATCATGGGTCATGCGTCAGCCCGTGCACGTCCCGTGTGAGCGGGATTTGAAATCTTGAAGGCTGCAGTTTACTTCCTGCCTGCGGAGTACTGGACTGAAGGTAGACTAAGATTACTCTTTTACACATTGCTTCAGATAATGCACAAATACAAATGGTAATTCATGTAATGACAAGATATTCAACAGGAGTTTAGTCGGTGTGCTTCTGTGTTATGTGCTGTGCATGCTTGAACCGAAAGTTTGAATTGGCGACTCGCGCAAGCTGTAAATTTGCACAGTAAGTTGAGCTACAGTTATAACTCAAAAGACCATTGAAGTAGCAAGTTAGCAACACAGAGGTAAACTGGCACGATGAAAAACTTTTTTTCAAGATTTCGCCATGTTAGGAGTTGTCTCGTCAACTATTAAAAAACTGTCTCAATTTATTTTCTTTCTCTGTCCCTACAGCTGAGAACAACACAACCCAAACAACAATAGCGGTCCAGTTACGAGTCATGTTAGTAGAACATGATATACGAAAGTTGACAGTTCCAGCAGGAATTCGTAATACAGTGGAGGATCTTGTTTCAGTAGTTGGTAAAACTTTCCAGTTATACTGGGAATTTGGACTATTCTAGTCCTATTCTAGATCACCCTTGACCTACACCCAGTAGATACATCAGGACTGTCCTCGCCATTGAGCTCCCTGAGTTCACTGGATACCCATCCTGCAACATAAATACTTTGTCTACACACGGGTGGAAATGTTTTGCAATCCAGTTGTTCCAGAAACTATGGCACATTTGAAGCTGTTATGGAGTTATAAAACAGGTTTGGTATTTGTAATGTTTGTGATCATGTTGTGCACAGTGTTGCACATTATTCTTCAAGAAACTTGCACTGTTGTTTTTTGCATCTTCTCTCCTCTCTTGTCTCTCCCCTTCTCTTCTCTCCTTTCTTCTCCTCTGGTCCCCTATAAGAATAATTTGTCCACACATGGGTGGAAATGTTTTGTGATCCAATTGTTCAAGAAACTATGGCACATTTGAAGCTGTTGATAGCATTAGGACTGTGTTGAGTATTAGGGGGAAAACCCTGAAATCCACATTTAAGATGTTAGATACACTTTCTGTGTAGTTGAATGTGTTTTTTGCACATTTGGTTGATTAAAACCATTGACATAATCACCTGTTTGTCTGAAAGTAAGTTTTGGGGTAATTATTACCTTCCTGAATAATGGTTAATTACTCATATTAATTAATTTTGAGTAATAATTATTATGTAATAGTAGTAGTACTAAGAATCTTGAGTTAATTTTACTCAATTTTAATGAGTAATTAGTTGTGGAATCTAATCAGAAATGTGTCGTAAAACTTTACTCAGTTTATTTAGTATGTCTTAGCTTCTGAATTAAGGTACTCTATACCCAAAATATGGAATCAAATCTACCCAAAAAACTTAGTGCAAATTGTTACCTCAGATTTATTGGGTAGATTCTGTAGGTTGTTTTTTATAGTGTTTGTTCTGGGACATTTTTTGCATAACATAAAAGGCTTTATTCTCTATGCCTTGGTAGAGGTCAAGGAATGTTAATAGAAGACCCAGATTGAGGCCACAATTACATATGATGGAGAAAAGAGGGAACAATCTGAACAGTGAATTCAAAATCACAAAAGAGTAAAATAAAACAAGTCTGTCAGACCCTTCACTGTAGTCTAACTCACAGCCTCTCTTCCCCTGCCCTTTCCTATTTTTGTGTTTGTTTTCAGGAGCAGAGTCACGTGTGGAGTCAGGTCTGCACTGCCAGCCCTGCTCTGCTTACAATTCCTGGTCTCTATCTCAGCCCTCAACAAACACCAGATTTTGGACTCAGCTACATCATTAGTCACCTTCCAGCTCAACAATCTTACGGGTGCTTGGGCCCTGTTGTTATGATAATTTCCTTTTTGAAGGCCTTAACATGATTAAAAACTCTTTAACTTAGCAAAAAAATCAGTGGTAGAGAAAGTTCTACATATTTCATGAACATTTGTACATGTATTACATGCATTACATTCTTCCTCTTAAACATGAATGTACATCATAGTGAAAAAATTTACGTATCTAATGGCTTGATCATGGTATTGATTAGTATGACCATGAGATAAATTCAACAGGAAGTCAGCCAGTTAAGGTTGAATATCCATCTTTTTGGAAATTTGCACATGTGCTATGTTGAATGAACTCCTCACACAGATTAATAAATAAGTTGTTATGCCTATGTGTTTTCAAACTGTGAGACTGTATGGCAATATTGATGTTTTGCCAAGACAAAGTAAATTGTGGTTTAAGGCCAAGAGATTGTAACAGTTTGTGGTTTGACCAATTGCAGCATAAAGACCAAGAGACCAGTTCGTAATGACCTTTATTCAGTAGGATCAGCGCACAGCAGGTAAGAAACAACAAGCAGCAGGTAGGTATCAACAGTATGAATTCTTTCTGCAGGCTAGAATCTTGGGGGGAAACAGGAAGTGGCAGGGGGGTTGATGCAAAGAGTAGCAGGTGAGAGGCAGAGCAGACTCGTGACAGAGATGTCCAGAAACTTACAGAACTTGCCATGGATTTTAAAAATATTAAACATGTACATGTGAGATGGGTATCAAAATTTGGTGTAGCATAAATGCCAAATAGAACTCCCAACAATAGTTCAACAAGGTAGCCTCCACAATGCGTTTCACCCACAGGTATAAAATTCTGAAGGCTTGTGTGTCATGTCAAGAATTACAAAAAAAGCCTCTTGGAGCCATGACCTAAACCTAGCAAGAAGTTGGCCTTATTGATTTCAAGTGGTTATCTTTCAGCAATTTCCACATACAGTAAATTGAAATTGAAAAATGGGAGATCAGAGAGTTTAATATTGTCACAGTCTAACTGCTCTAGCTCAATCCAAGAATTATAGTTGTCGTTTGGATGCAACCATTTGATGAAGTACTGTAACTGGTTAGCTGAATAATAATGCATGAAGTAAGGAGCATCTTATCCCCCTTCAGATTTATTTTTCTGAAGAGTAGATAGACAGATTTTGGGCGTTTTTTTCTTACAGTAGAATTTTATAGTAGTGGAGTCTGATGTTTGGAACCATTTTGATGTGGGTTTAAATGGGATTATGGAAAAGAAATAGTTGATTTGAGGTAAGATTTTCATTTTAACAGTGGCAATATGCCCCAGAAGGAAGATAGGAAGGTAGTTCCAACGCTTCAGGTTGCTACAGATTTTGTCCAGAAGTGGGCTGAAGTTCAGGTGGACTAACTTAGAAAGTTTAAATGAAATACTTATGCCCAGATATTTTATGTTTCCTGTGGGGAAAGAATTGTGTGGATTTTGGTCTGCAGGATTCCATGAGTTCTCTGTTATTGGAAGTATTTCTGATTTTGACCAGTTGGTAGAACAAAAGTTGAGAAAAAGTAGTTTTTAGGTTAAATACTTCCTGTAGTGGCATTTTGGGTTCTTGTAGATAAGTAAAATATTAAAACATTATTTTAAAAAATAATTTTGTGTTCTGGGACAGAAGAGTGGGTACCTATGATGTCGGTGTTCTGATGAACTGCTGTTGCTAGTGGCTTAATGAATATTGCTAACAGTAAGGGTGAGAGTGGGCATCCTTGTCTGGTTCCCCTCTGCAGAGTGAAACTTTGCAAAGTGAACCCATTAGTGGTGACTGTGGGCTTGGGTGAGTTGTACAGGGCTGCTATGCACTGGATAAATGACTCTCAAAAGCCAAATTTTTTGAAGGACAGCAAAGAGGAAGGACCAGTTTACTTCGTCAAAAGCTTTTTCTGCATTGAGCGACATAACAATTGCTTTTGTATTGTGGTTCTGCGACATGCTGATCAGATTCAGAAGCCTTCTGACGTTGTTATAAAATTGCTGACCTTTAATGAATCCTGTTTAGTCATTGTGAATTATCAAGGGGATAATTGTCTTCAACCTAAAAGCAAGTGCTTTAGAGATAATTTTGATCTTGGTATTAATTAGTGACAGGGGGCAGTAGCTGGAAGGAAGTGTGGAATCATTGTCTGGTTTTAATAATAATTTGTTGCAGCTGTATTCCTGTGGTTTCTTATACAACCTTTCTCTTCAATCTCTGTCACTATTCTGAGGAAGAGGGGTGCCAACACTGACCAGAAATGTTTTTTAAATTCAGTGGGGAAGCCATCTGGACCAGATGCCTTGGCCACGGGCATATTGGCTAAAGCGCTTTGTAATTCATTAATGGTAAGCGGTGCGTTTATAATGTTTTTGTTGTTAATTGAGTCAGTTGAAGCAGTTGAAGTTATTGAGAAAAGCCTGAATATCTTCTGGGTTTGGGTTGTCTGCTGCTGAATATAAGTTTTAGTAATATGTATAGAAGATAAGATTTATTTCGTGTGGTGATTGTGTGTATTTGCCAGATGGATCCTGAATTGCTGTTAAGAGGGATTTTTCCTTGTTGTGTTGAAGTTGATTTGCAAGAAATTTGCCAGATTTTATATGGTGCTCAAAATTGTTATATTTCAATTGTTGTAGTATAAACTGTTTTTTTAACGGATATTGTCTAGTTGTAGTTTTGCGTTTTATAGTTGGGTCCATTAGCGATCGCTTTGATTTACTGCATATTCCTGTTAGTTGTTTAATTTTTTGTTCAACATCTTTTTCTGCCTGTTGTTCCTGCTTTTTCTTGTAGGAGGAGTAAGATACAGTCTTGCCTCTGATTACAGCCTTCCCAGCTTCTCAAAGTAAAGATGGAAATAAGTTTGGAGAGTCATTTTTTTCTAAAAAGTTTGACCACTCCCTCCTCACTATTTAGTTGAATTCTGGATCTTCAAGTAAAGATATGTTAACAGACCAAGTTGGGGACAGTTTAAGGTTGGACTCAATTGCAGGCTGAGTGGTACTGGTGCATGGTCGCTAATAATAGGGTGAATTCTAGTGTTAATTTTTTGTGCAATAGAATTGTTGATAGAAAAAAGTAATTTCTTAAAAAATGACTGATGCACCAGGGAGGAGAAAGTATATTCCCTCTTAGAAGGATTTTTGAGTCTCCACCCGTCGCAAAGTCCAAAGACAATTTACATATAGAGTAGGTCTAGACCCCACTCTACAGTTCACTTTATGAAGACCTAACAATTGTAAACAATTCCTACACTTGGCAACAGTGGCACAGAAAAACTTCCTTTTAACAGGCAGACAACTCGGTTCAGTTTCAGGCTCAGAGGTGGGAAGCCATCTGATGGGACTATTCAGATTAAGGGGATAGAGAAAGCAAGAAAGAGACAGAGGCAGGGCGAGAAATAGACACAGGCAGAAAAAGGGAAAGGGAGGGGAGCGAGAGAGAGAGAGAGAAAGACAGAGGTCAAGACATAAAAAGAGAACAAGACGGAGATTGCTGGAGATAGAGATTCTCAGAAACAGTAATAGAACAAATACTATAATGACTGATATAACTAGTAAAAGTTATGTCCAATAACATTTACTGGACACTTGTGAGAGAACTCGAAAATGCTTACTGGCGTGACAGAAATCTTTGTCATCTTTAATTAAAAGATAAGGTTGTTACTGCTCTTTTGTGAATATTTATAATGAAGCATTTCCTTTTTCATTGCACTAAGCATACAAAAAGTGCAATGCAGCTCCAATTTGCACAGCTGTATTGTTCTGGAGTTCTGCCAGTATTTTTCCACACTTGCTCAGTAGCAAAAAAACACAACACATGATAAGAAGACATACACACCTGTGCACACAGTTAGAGTGGAGTAAAAGTACTGAGTAGACTGTCAACCTATACTCATTTTCTTAAGATTAAAGTCTGGTGCTTTTTAAAGTAGATTACACATTTAAATTCTTATCCCAATGTATCGTGATTAAAGGGACACTGCAATGTTAGCATGTTTTGTTCCTTTTTTTAAGGAATCCAGTGAAAAATGTATGGTAAAGTTATAAAAGTTACATTGTTTTAGGTCTGAACACAACTTATTTTTGACAGAAAATGTTGCTTTACACTCTGAGGTTATCAGGATTTAAAGGTATGGTGTTATCAATTTGGAAATCATAAAATACAGTGTTTTGGGAGCTTAATCCAAGCATTTTTTTTAATCTGTTACTGTTAATTTGTTATAATCCCATCCCTCATCCCCCACCCACATGTACTCATACATATACATGCACACGCACACACCCACACACACATCCATGACAGCACGGTATTTGTTGGTAAGAACAAGATCTGAGAGATGAGAAACTGAGGAAACACCATCACAGGTGAGGAAGCACTAGAGATGAGATAAAACCAAACAACAGGAGGTCAGATTAGTCAATCAATAAATAAAAGGTCCAAACCATAAATGAGCAGGTAAAAATGAGAGTCTAAAATAAATTAATAAGTAAATATATAAATAAAAATAATAGATAATAATGACAGTCTAAGTCGACCAGTAAAACAGTAAAACAAACTAGTCGATAAATAGATAACAAAGTAAATAAAATTCAAATAAAAGCCGGACTAAAAAGGTAGGTTTTTAGTGCGTTCTATGTGGCCCTCTGGTCCTCAAGCAGGTTTAAAAATTGGTTTAATGTGTGCTCTTTTTCTGGTCCTTGTCAACACTTGTGCAGCTGAGTATTGCAATAATTGAGACTGAGAAATATTTTTCATAGGAAGACCTAAAAGAAGAGCATTACAGTAATCTGATTTTGCAGTGTTGGCTCAAGAGAAAAATGGTCGCACTCTGGCGATGTTCCTAAAATGATAAAAAGCTGTTCTGGTTACATTTCTAATGAGTGACTCAAAGCTAAGACCTGAATCTATTATAACACCAAGATTTTTCACTTGCTGACTGAAATTGAACCTTCAGGAACATCACAACCCATTTTATAGCTCTTTGATGAACATTCCTCCATGGACACATAAAATTCTCTTTCAGTAAGATATGATTTAAACCAGTTAAAAACAGTACCAGAGATGGCAATCAGATTAAAAAGTCTTTCTAAAAGAATTGAATGGTCTACTGTGTCAAACCATGAGCTCAGGTCAAACAGGACCAATAGAGAGAGTTTTTTCATGTCCATGTTTGACCTGAGGTCGTTGACAACCTTGACCAGTGCTATCTCAGTGCCATGATTGGCTCAAATGCCAGATTTATAGCATTCAAAAATATTGTTGCCAGTCATTAAATCATTTTACTGATTAAAAAGAAACTTCTCTAAAATTTTGCTTAAAAATGGCAGATTGAACACTGGTCTGTAGTGTTAATATATGCAATGATTTAACGCTTAATAAGATGCCGTGATTTAACGCTTAATAATAACAGTGCAGAGTGTGAATTCATATCCAAATATAAAGTGCGTTTTTAACTAACAATAAGCATGCATGAGACAGTGGAGAGATACAGAGACAGTGTGACAGACAGAGAGAATCAAAGCAGTTTCAGAAGGTCAGGGAGTGATAAAGAACAAGAATAGGAGGTTCGAGGATGATGCCTGTGTGTCTATCCCAATCTACAGTGAGATGGACAGCATGTACTGACCGCAGAAGGGGAACAGAAACAACAGTAATGGGCGACAAAGGGTGTTGGTGCCCAGAGGGGCAAAGATACAGGATATGTTATGCTTTGTGATTGCAGATACAAGAGCCATCTTACGACAAACGGTGGCAGACAAAGATTACAGGGAGACAGATATCATCGAGGCGATGGAGGCAAAGCGACACCAACGAGAGATTATACCAACCTGTTGATTCAACATTCTGTATTTAATAGAAGACTTGGTGAGGGAGAGACAGTCTGTCAGACTTTGTGCCCTGACGCACTCTGTTGATGGTCAGGGAGAGGAAGATCAGACTCTTTATGCTTTATTCATTTACTGCTAAAAGACAGATAAACTGAGACCAAATATCTTCTCCTATTGCTTCATTAAAGAACACGCAGGATTTGAGCTCTCACATAGAAAACTTCTTTGAGGATAGACTGGGCTCAAATCCAACAGTAGTTTCTGGAACACCATTTGACTGTACACTAGAACCATGAGTGCTTAATAGGGTAAACACCAGTGAACTGTTCATACAACATAGAAGCAAGTAATAATAATCTGTGAAATGTGTTTAAATCTTTACAATTTAAAACCTCAGTTTTTCAACCCTTACATTGAGAAATGCTTACTAAACTGCATAACAAAGGGCAACTGAATTGATTCATGTTTTATTTGCAGATAAATGAACACATAAATTGCAATATGTACAACTTCATTAACGTCAGGATTATTTCTTAGTATCAAGGTCCCACTCATATGGTTCAAACCACAGCCCACTGGTAGGACATGTTTCTAACATATTGGTAGGGATGGCTATCGTTAGGATTTTTATGAATCCGATTCCAATTCCAGTTCTGCTTATCGATTCTGGTTCCTAACGATTCAGCAAAGGGTTGGCGCCGGAGCCGATCTCACGACCGCTGCGTGGAGGATTGAGCCTTCCGCACCTAGGCCGCGCGTGCTACCGAGTGACCGAAATGGCCTCAGGAGTTCTTTACTGCAAGGTCCACTACTCCTCGGTACTTTTAAGGGTACCGACTGATCTACATCAGTAATCTAGAGCATAAATGATCATTTTAAATCAAACACCTCAATACCACACAGCACACACCACTAAGAGAAAGAAACGGAGAAATCACCTCAAAGCTCAGCTCCTAAATGTCTCAAATTTCTTGCTGACATGCTGTTTAAATATGATGTCTCAAGAGTTTAATTTCTTCTATGTAATTTCTTGAATGTAGTAGTGAATATTGTCACACATCTGTGTTCAGGGAGGGACCTGTATCAAACCTGTGAAGTTTGGGACAGATCCAACAACGCACATCAAAGTTACAACAGCTTTTAGTTTTTTGACAAAACATCAAAATTCAATACTAAAGCCTGGAAAAACCA
The DNA here is from genome assembly GCA_029783805.1 of Acanthurus tennentii. Taxonomy (NCBI): domain Eukaryota; kingdom Metazoa; phylum Chordata; class Actinopteri; order Acanthuriformes; family Acanthuridae; genus Acanthurus; species Acanthurus tennentii. The sequence continues at coordinate 23,715 of JAPZDZ010067866.1, forward strand.
TAAAAGTTTTGTGCAGACCTTTGATAACTTTTGATCACAAAGGTATGAAGATTTGACACACCAACTTTGAATTGGATTGCATCAATCATAGAGGACGAGTTTGCATAAGTAAGAGGGATGGAATCGCCAAAAATGACCACAAAACTGACCACAAAAATGACCTGTTGGGTTTAAGGTATCGCTCCAAGAGTATTTTTTGTGCATCTGGCTATGATAGACACATTCATCAGATTTTGTACATGTAGGTCAATTGCAGTGCAAAGGCTGCTTAGCAAGAAGTATTGTGGAGGTTGATACTGAGGCATGGTCAGGGGCAGACTTTTGTCCACCATGCCTCAGTTTGGGGAACATTCCACATTACCAGTAAGGTTATACCCTCTGTGGCCAAACATCAAAATTTGATGCTAAACTACAGACAAATAGCAAACATTTTGCATGGACCTTTGATAACATTTAATCACGCAGGTTTTAAGATCATACAAACAGAATTTCAAGTGGTTCAGAATAATCATATAGAGTTTGAAAAAGTGAAAAAGAATATGATTTCCTGTAGCAAAAAGGCGGCGCTATTATGAAGAGTGAATATTGTCACACAGATGTGTTCAGGGCGGGACCTTATCAAACCCATAAAGTTTGGGCAGATCGAAAAACATAGATAAAAGTTATGTTAATTTCCTGTTTCATTGCCAAAAATAAAAGTTTGACACTGTGCCACTGGAAAACCATGAAAGTTTGACCTTTGAAAACTTTTGATCACAAAGGTGTTAAGACTGGACATTACAAATTTGCATTGGATCTGATCAGTCCTGTAGGACAAGTTTGCAAAACTTTGAGGGGTGGAAATTGCAAAAAATGAACAAAATACTAAATAGCCAACTTCCTGTTGTGTTTGGGCATGGAAGTCAAAGAGACTTTTTGTGTGTCCAGGCATAATTCACAGTTTACCAGATTTCATAACTGTATGTGAAACTGGCCATTTGGGCTACACATAAGGGGATGCTGTGGAGCTTTTTGGCCATGCCTCTTCCCGAAAACATGATGTTACGGCTGTGTGTGTGTGAGGGGGGGGGGTGTCTTGTGCTCTCTCTCTCTCTCTTTCTGGTAGGCTCCTCTCTCGAGGTGGGACAGGTGAGCCTGCTTGGGTTGATTAGGGAAGAGTATAAAAGGGCACAGCTGCGTGGATTCGCTCTCTCTTCGCTTTTTGTTGTTTATCTTTTGGTTAAATTCTTTACCACTTTCGGTCTCCCCAAGATTGTTCAGACTGATCAAGGAACAAACTTTCTATCAAAAACTTTTAAGCACGCTTTGCAGTCTTTAGGTATCT
>JAPZDZ010068112.1:0-24944 GCA_029783805.1 Acanthurus tennentii
GCTCCATATGTAAAGTGTCTTGAGACAACTTTGTTGTGAATTGACGCTATATAAATAAAATTGAATTGAATTGAATTATGTTCCATCCCCAGGATGGAACATTAATGTCCCCAGGATGGAACATTAATGTCCTCTCAGAAAGGAAAATGGCAGTAAATAGGCCATGATAAACTGTAAAGCCACAGCCAGACCACATCTCAGTCTCATGCTTGTGAAGTCGCACAGAGCAGATTATCCAGATGAAGCCGTGAAAAGGAGGAAGTTCTGACTCCATGAATCAGTTCATGCTGCTTGTTTCAAGGTCAAACTGATTGTTTGATGGAAATCATTGTGTGTTTTTGCCCTCAAGAAAGAGAGAGAGAAGAAACATAAGAATACCTAATAATCTCTGCTCAGCAACACAGTTATACACTTGAGAAAATTAACTTGGAATTCAGATCTCAAAAAGATTATTAAACTCTAATAAAAAGTGTCAATGAACTACAGTTACAGTCAGAAAAAGCAGAGCCGCTTGGCCTCAGTTTGTTCCTAATGTGTCACTACAGAGACAGAAGATAAGAGCAGGCAACCTGTTGACTCTGGAGGCTGTAAAACCTGCAGACCCCGTCAAGCCTTCAGAGTGGTGGTGCATCATAGGTAGTGAAGTATCCATTGCTCTTGGAGCCTAATTGATAAGGATTTCAGTGTGTTTCTAACAGTTTTTCTTCTGTGCTGACTCCTTCGCGGCTCTCTGATGTTCCTTCACAATGGAGTATAATGTTTTGGAGCTTTAATCATCTTTTCTTTCTCATTTTCTCATTTAAACAGCCTCTGGGCAGGAAGTGATGTGGCTAAAACGAGGAGGGTCAAGCATCTTAATGAGGTCCATCACCTGCCAAGCAGAAGAAATCCTTCAGCCAATAGAAACACCTCTAAGACACATGACTACCATTGACCCCCCCCCCAGAGATCAGGATCTCCTGCTTTCTGTTATTTTCTGTTCTCTCATGGTGTATGAAGGTTCCAGGTTGTTCCAAACTGGTTTAGGTGGTGTTGACAGTCAGTACATGGTTAAACCATATATCGTTTGATGTGTGAAGAGTCTAAACTGAAGTCGCAGCAGTTTGTTATCATGCAGACGTTTTAAAACGTGTTTCATATTTACAGCCCCCATTGCTTCTGCTGCCTCGTCATGTCTCTCCATCCCCGTGTTCTCCACCTGAAGTTCTTCATGTTCAGTTGCTCTTCTTTGGTCTTCTTGGACGGATTTCATTGGGCCAAGTTATTAAAGTATGCATCTCTTCCTGCCACTGCTGTTAATGTTAAAACTCTGTGGAAAGGATCCAAATGCCCAACAAGTTTCTTCTAGTTAAATACTTTAAGTACATTTTATTGTTTCTACTTTTTGGTTGTCCTTCCCATCTCCTCTGTTTGTAACTCGGTCGATTTGGAGTCATGTGACCTGCTCAAGTTATGACATGAAATTATGAATCTGTTAGATTGTCTCCATCCACCTGTGTTTACTCATGCATTCACTGCTTTTGTTTTCCCTGCTGCACTCAGTTGTTCTCAGCTTTGCCTGATTTCAGTCCTCCTCTGTCTGTATAACTTAACTTCAGTTTTAATTCTCTTTGGTCCATCGCACTAACCCACATCAGCTTGACTTCACTGCTTGAATCTCTTTTCCTTCAGTCTGAAATCCTGCTGATCGTCTTCGGTTCTCAGTTCTCTAAAGCTGCTGGATGAAACTTTATGTTTCCATTGATTCTAGCGGCTTCGCCCTAAGTCAGCTGGGATGGGCTCCGGCACCCCCCGCGGCCCTACAGAGGATTAGGCGGTGTAGAAAATGGATGGATGATTCTAGCGGCCACTCTGATCAAAAACAGTATGACACCCACGCCTGGTGTCAGAAAGCCCTGAACATGGCCGCTAGTTACCGTGTTCTGGAGAGTGAGAAGACACAATGCTCTTGAAACACACTTTACCTGACTGTATTTTCTTTTCTGTTTTTTCACAAACAGCTGTTTGTAGGATGCAAAGTTTTGGGGTAATGTGTTGTGGCATTGCAACATGTAAGTAGATGTTGTTATAGTAAACTTTCAGTGCCTACTCATAACGTTAGTAGCCTAACATTGTAAGAAACTGTTAATCCTTTAACTTACACATAAGTTTTTTGTAATCATGTTAAGCAAGCTTAAATTATAAGGGTTGTCTGTAAATGCTATGTTTAAATATTTAAGAGTCAACAGCCACACTAACATGACATGCAGTCTTATATATAAACAAGTTAATACTGCTGTCTGGCAAGTGATAAAGAAATGTCCGCTAACTTTCTGTACCATCAGACAACAGACTACTACTCTGAACTGAGGACAATTACCTGGCTGTATTTTTGTATTCATGATGACAATCACATAAATCTTTGCAGCGTTCACTTCACTCGACAAAAGCAGTTTACATTAGCTACATTTAGTTTGCTTTAAGCTATTAACATGAATTCACATATTGAGGTAAAACAAGATTTATGACTTGCGGTATATTCGGTAAATAAAAACACATATTAAATATCTATCGATGAGGAAAAGGGCCAACTCAGAATCAGTTTTTAACTCTTTGATTTCTCACAGTTCTCTTCAGTAGCTGAATGCCCGACTGAGGTTGACCAATGTTTTCACTCATGCCCTATTTCTGTCCCATTCTGTTCTTCGTTTTTTTCTTTTGTTGTTTTTGCTGATGCTGCTTCAGTATCAGCCACAATCTCATAAGCTAACTGAATATTAGAAAAGATAAAATCTTCTTCTGCATCTTCGTAACTGGCACTCACTCGCAAAACACTTTCTCTAAACAGAGGTACTTCCGCTCCATGTGCTTACAAATGTGATGTTGACTGGTGGTCCCAACCTGGTCAAGGCAGTGATTAACAGCCATTTAGAAAAAGCCTATTTTATCACTGTAGGGCTCAACTCATTATGTGGATCTTCAAGTGGGGGTCATACAAATTAGGGACAGTTTTGAAATGGTAAAGTTTTGAATGGTAAAAAAAAACTTTACCATAAATGACAAAATGTTGCAGCTGGTGACTTGAAGTCTTTAAGTCCAGTCGACACAACCAGACTCACCTCAGCTGTGCTCTGCTGTTTTTCTCATTGACTCAACTCTACTGAGCTCCACATTGATAGGAAACCAGCCTTTATCCTCCCACATTCAGACCCACAAAGCGTGGATGTTCTTCAATTGTTCGAGGTGATTCTGCTGGTTCCCGATGAAGCTACAGGAGTCTTTTCTGGAAAACAATGAGCTTGATCGCTCTAGAAACAAATGCAGGTCTCAACAGAAACTTTCATCTTGGACTGAATGTCCTGTCTTGTTTTCACAAGAAATTAATGTTATAATTTTTGTGTTTTTTGAGATAATGGAAACAGGCTAAAAATATGTTTTTGAGGCCTTCAGGGGAGAAGAACTGACAAGTCCTCTGACTGGACATCAGCTAAATGACGAAATCTATAAGTCTTGTGTTCCGTCATCCTTTGCAGAAAGATTCTGAATGTGTTTTATGATGCATATTAATATTTCAGCATATTTATATTGTTTAAGCTGACGCTCAGTGTGCAATATGTACATCCTGATGGAGGAATAAAGACACATGTTTGATATATATTTTTCCCAAAAATTGGCTTTTTATTTTGTTTTTTGTTCCTGTGATGGTGTAATTCTCAAATAACCTGAAATAAGAGACACTGACTGTTCTGCTTTTACCACAGACAGTGAACTAATCATGGACACTGACTGTCATGCTGCTACCACAGATAGCATGGATAGAGGTCCTCCTCTGTGTCAAGCTGCGGTGTGTTCAGGGACAGGCGCTGTTCCTGCATGCAGCGGTGTGTCTCTGACAGGGTGAACCACATAGCAGCTTTGTTGACTTTGGCTGCTGCTCAGTTTCATATTGAAGGTGCAGGACTCCTCTGTGCAGTGCAGACAAAAAGCTGAACTTCGTTTTTGTTTTAAAACTTCACTTCCATCCTTAGATAGGACACTTTATGTGTAATGTGGGTAAAATGTTGCTTCAATATTTCCCTTTGCATGATGGTTAAACCATAAAAAAGCTTTGATGTCACAGGTAAATATGTCACACATTCACTTAATCAGTTTAAAGTATTTTTTTGTGAAAAAGGGTCAAAAATTTGGCTTTTTGTTTCTTTTTTGCGAAATTCAACTTTCACTCAACCACTGCTGCAATAACCTGCAGAGTTACAACACACTGTTTTACTACGAACAGTTGTGACATAATTTCTCAGAATTCTTTTAACGAGGTAGTGATCTGTCTGTCTGTCTGTCTGACTGTCTGACTGTCTGTCTGACTGTCTCTGGCTGTGCACAAAATATCGCTTACAGTCATTTTAAAGCAATTAAGCAACCTGTCAAAAGATGTGTGTGTGTGTTTGTGTGTGAGTGAGTGATTAAATGAATGTAAGATGATGCCAAAACTGCTGCAGAGCTGGTCGGACTGCAAACACACACACACACGCACCAATATCGTTTGTTGAGGTAAATTAAATCAACTTTGGCACGTCTGCAGTTTTATTACCAAAGTGCAGACGTGACAGAGTCACATTTTGTCAGTAAATCTGACATATTTGTCAGTCTCCGTGAGCAAAAAGTCATCCACACACAGACAAAATCTGACCGCGCCACCCTAAGTCAAAGGTCCAGTATAGATTTGGTGGCATCCTCCCCCTCTAGGTGTGTTGGAGAACTTGCTCTGGGTTGAAAAAGGTTGTACATTACATTCTATAGTGTTTGGCTTTTCCTCCGCGGGCTCTAGTAGAAAGGAAGAAGAGCTGCTCCTTCTGCAGATTGTAAAACATTTATTCTAAAGTGACTAAAATATGATTCTTTTTTTCATGCAAAGGAGTGAAGCGATGCACCAACAATAGCAGTAAAAAGATGATTCTTTGCTTATTTTAGACCTGCAGAAGTAAAAATACCAAAGTCTCATTTCTGCATCTGCACAGACATAAACAGTAGATTTATTCTTGATTAATGTGCTTCTATGTGACAGAGTTCAGCAGAGGTTTGGGAATCAAACCAGTCTGCTTTCACATGATATCAGAGGAATAAACTCTGACTTCCCACAGTCCACATGATCACACAGAGGGCAGATTCCTTTCCTTGTAACCCATTTTCTTTTCAGTGTTTTCCCTATTTTTATCTCCTACTCCTCAATTGGACCCTTTTCTACTTTCAATTAACTTTGCTTTTAGATGGAATTTACAATAATAAACAATGTAGAAGGATATTTTGAGTTAGATTAATAACAATTGATTGAAATTTATACTAGACAATAATGAACACTGAGGAAAATCCAGGAATGTGGATTTCAACACTACAGGATGTGATATGGATGAAATATAAAACTTTAGCTACTGTTAACATGGGGGAAAAAATGCTGTCTTATGTCTCTGTACTTATCAAGGTGATTCTGGTTTATTTAAAGGTGCACACAGCTGTTGGTTACAGCCCCCGGTGCTGGAACATAAAGTACAGTTTCATAAAGTGACAGTAGAAACAAAAGGAACCAAGGAGGAGGAGGAGAAGGAGGAGAGCAATGAGGTGACTAACAGAAGTGGCAGGTAATGACTAATCTGTGATGAATTACACCTGAATCTCAGCCAGGTCTCAAATGCTACTGTCTACATCCCAACACACGCACACACACACACTTTCACATGTACTCACAAAATAAAGGCATTGTTGTTCTTGTTCTTATTGCTCTCACACACAGGGACACGCACACAATGCGTGTCTAACATACCTGGGAGGGGATGTTTGATTGACAGCTAAGGGGCAGGGCCTGTATGATGCAGACTGGAGCGATGTTAGAAAACGATGTGGTTTGTGTGTGAGATGGAGTTGTTAACAGTCTGTCACTAATGGCCACGGATGCCAGATGTTGACAGCAGCTGTTTCCTGATTTGCACCCAGTCTCTTTTCTTTTTCTGACCTTTTTTTTTTTTTTTTTTACTGTAAAATAAAACAGGAAGCAGGACAAGTTGAAAGCAGCAAGACGACCTAAAGGATAATTCTTTGGACCAGGAGAGAGGGGGGAGTCTGACTTGAGATGGGGACTCCAGGGGAGGTAGAGGGCTAGAAGCAGGACTTGTAAAGGACTGGAGGACTGGTACAATGATTTGCAAAGAACTAGGAGCAGTGTACGGATGAGCAATAACAACATGAAGGAGGATTTATAAAAAGGCATCAAAGAGGGCTTGAAGGGTTACCAGAGGATGTGAACAGAGACTAGAGAACTGAATGACTTGGACAAGACTTGTAGAGGACCTGAAGGACAGAGGAACTGGAGACCAGGATTCTTGTGACTTGTGATGGATTTCATGGCTGGTAGGAGATTTGTATGGAAGTAAGCGACTTGAGAGTAGACTTGTTTTGGAAAGCAGGACGCACAAAAGGACAGAGTGGCAAAAGATGACAGTAAGACTTGTAGGAGACTAGAGGAGAGAAAGGAGGACTCCTGCAGAAAAGGAGGATGAGGAGCTCAGAGGAGGTGAAGGAGAATGAATCCTGCATGTGAAAGATGATTTACAGAGAACTGAATCCACAGAACTTTCTGATTTATGACTCTCATTATGAAGCTAACTTAAAGTGAATTGGAGAACTTGAACAGGGGCTTGAGGAGGTTTCTTTCAGGACTAGAACTGGGGTGGCCTGACACACACACACACACACACACACACACACACACACACACACAGTGGAAACACATTAAGAAGACAAATGGCTGCAGTGAGACTGATGTTTATCCAGTGAGCTATTTAAAGATACGGAGGGGGATTAATGCAAGAAATGATTGAAAGAAATGATAAAGACATGAGAGGAAGAAAAGAACAGAGATGAAGAGGAAATGTATGGAGAACAAAAGGAATGATGAAGATTAAGAGGGATTAAACAAAAAGGACAACAAAGAGCATTAAACTGGTTAAAATAGTTGTCTTTTCTTTTCCCTCCCTTTTCTTTCTTTCATCCCACATTTACTTAAGTGGTTTTCTTAAGGTATTTTTACTTTACTCAAATATTTCCATCTTTTGCTATTTTACACTTTTACTCTGCTGCATTTGCCTCCAAGCTGAACATTTTTTTATACATAAAGGACAAATATGATCCATTTATATAAAGCACAAGTTGCATCAGAAAATAATGATTTCTCACTTAGAATAGACTGTAGACTTATACTTTAGACTGCATGTAAGTCCATAAGGTCACATCCTATATTTTATATTTTCGGAGCCTTGCAGGTCGGAAATTGATACATTGGGTGATATTTGGAGTTTTTTTTACTTGAAATTATGAAATTAATTTTGAGGGAAACTATTAGAGGATCAAGGGCTTCTCTGCCACTAAATATCTGACTATTAGCAAATAATCAATCAAAAAAAGGTTCATTTTCACTGATGTGGCCTTTGTTAATGATCAAAACAAGTAATTTATTATTCTAATGGAGGAATGCAACTTAGTACATTTTTCAAGAACTCCTCTTGCATCCAACACCAAACACGTTAATTCCTTTTTCCTGATTTTTTTGTTTATGTTTCATGTTTGAAGGATGTTTTGGAGCTTTGTTTCATGTAATTGCATTGCTCCTTCTTCACTCACCTGATTTAATGACTCCATAAACTGGTCTTCAGTTGTGTGATTAGTTTCTCCCATGACTCCTTGCTCTAATGTCAGCACCAGATGAAAACAAACCTTACATCGTTATCAGTGAGACTGAATGTAAAAGGTTTTTAAAACACTGTGCAGCCATTATTGCTATTACTGTTATTATTTTCATCGTTTAAACCTTAATTATGGGAGATTTGATTGTGTGTGAAGAAACAAATAGATGTGTTGTTTAAAATTTCTCTGCCATTATTAATGAGTCTCGTTCCCTCGACTCTCCCAGAGAGACGTTTATTTCCCTACAGAGGAATAAGAATAAAATGTAAAATTACTTTGACTGTGAGAAAAAGGATGGTGGTCGTGACTTTGGCCAAACATGGGAAAGTGTTTCAGCCTGTCTGTGCAGAGATGGAGGTTTGAGTGGAGTTCAGTCCTAAACTCCTGGAAACAGGAACAAATTCAGGAAAACTATTAATTAAAATGTTATTTTACAGATGTAAAAAAATCATTAGTAGAAAAACTACAAGAATTATGACAATAAATCATGAATAAAAACACAAGTCAATATACACAGGTGAGTAACACTGTTGCTACCATGTTTATCCAGATATGAAATGTGTTAAAAACTTAATTTCATTTTAGAGACAGAATCATAAAAAGGGCCAGAAATCCTGAGAAAATCATCATTTTGTGAATAAATGGTTTATTTGCATAAAAATTAAAGTGCCTTCATCCTGCACAAGACTCCTACCTGCCTGACAGACTGAGCTCAGGTAAAACAGAGCTCAAGTTTCAGGCGCGCCCAGCTGTTCGACCACTCTCCGTAAGAGCTGTCCGCTTGCCGTCCGTCTCGCTGACAAAACCGCACAGTCACGACTTTCGTTGTATTGGTTTCTTCATGACGTCAGAGGATCGTCACCTACTTGCTCTTACCTGTCCACGCGGGCTACCTGAAGTTATGTTCGATGGTTTATGTTCACGTGACTTTTCAGCGGTTTCCGGGAGCTGCGGGGCTGTCCAGAGAGTCAGGTGAGGCGGAAGTGAAGAGAAGGGAGAGCCTCGCGCAGTTCACCTGTCCGCTGGTTTAACAAACAGACAGACAGAAGAAAAGAGGGGGAAAAAAAAGTAAGTTTACTGAAAGAAAGAGTAATCTGTTCTTAGCAGGAGTGTCTGCTGGTACATCTCTCTCTCTCTCTCTCTCTCTCTCTCTCTCTCTCTCTCTCTCTCCGTATCTCTCTTTCTCTTTCCATCCGTGTTCCACTTTCACAGGATCCACCTGTTCTAGTGTGTTTGTCCTGAGCAGCGTTCAGAACATCTCGATGAAGGGCTGTTCAAGTTGGAGACTATGTTCTGATCTATGTTTTTAAAAGGGTTCTTTTAGTGTTTCAGGTTCTAGAGGTCAAAGGGGAGGTTCCTGGGCGTTCTGATTATCTTTGCATAAATTCTATCAGGCTTTTAGGTTCTAAGAACAGTTTCTACTGGTGTTAGAGGAGATTGTGTGGTCCTCAAAGATGTTCCAGTCATTCATGAGTGTTAAAATGGTTCTAATGGAGGAGTTTTGAGTCCTTGTCAGTTCTAGTCATTTCTTATGATTGACAATCATCTACTGTATGAACCTCTGACATGTCAGGTTGACAAGCTCTTTTCTGGACAGTATAGATTGCAGGCCTTTGATTGGTTAATTAGATAGCTAGCATGTAATTGATAGGTGATAAAGTTATGAGGCATTGTTGCGGCGACAGATGATGTCACATGCTGCAGTGCATTCAGAACTGCTGTTTGATCATTTCTGTGTGGATGATGTTTCATTCAGATGTTTAATGTCACTCAAATCCAAGACCAGCAGAACCTCCTCAGCTAGTGGAAGCAAACCGGAGATGACCAGAACCTCCTCATAAAACATTAGAACCCCCTCGTCACCAAATTAAAGATGACTACAAAGAAATCAAAGAAGACTAGTGGTTGAGTCTGAACCGATACAGATGTTTTCTGCATGATGGCTGCTGAAATCATCAAATCCTGGTTTATTTGACCTTTGGTCTTGTTATTGTTGTTGTTCAGTCCATTTTTCTCTAGCCCCAGCATGTGGTTCACATTTCTAGTTTTAAGTGAAACATCTCTTATTGGATGGATTGTCATGAAATGAGATTGATGTTCTCCTCAGGATGAATTGTTTATGTAATTTTTTGCTGATATTTGACCTTCGTGTGACACCACCATCTGGTCAACCTTTTAATTGTTCTTTATTATAAAAAAAATATGATTAAATTTATGACATTCCCATCAGCCTCAGCTGTACCTCCTGCTATTGTGCTAATTAGCAAATGCTAGCATGCCAACACCTTAAACTAAGACAGTGAACTTAGAACTCATTACATTTGCTAATCATTAGCATGTTAGCATTGTGATTGTAAGCAAGCTGAAGGTGGCATGAAGCTGAAAACCCAACTGTGTATGCTGCTTGCATGCCTCGGGTCTCTAAGAAACAAACAGATGGAGCTAAAAACTGGAGCCCTTTAAAGGAGCAGATAAGTTGTGGTTAGAAACAGGTGATTTGGTCCCTCAGCATCCGGTTCCTTCTGTCAGCTGCTCTGAACAGTGACAGCTTAGACCGGTCTGCCAACATGCCGCCTGCTGTGACCAGCACATTCCTAACACATGATGACACAAACATACAGCTCCCCTTCATGAAAACGTCCAGGACCCCACGACACCCTGTAGCCACGACACCGAGGCCACAGCAGATGGATTTTTTTTTTCTACTGTTATATTCTATAAAGTAAATGATAAATCAGGATAATCTGTATTTTAAAAACAAAAAGTTTCTTTTCAAGTCAGAAACTGTGTGTTCTACCAATAAAAACCCACATAGGCAGCACTTTATCAGTAGAATAAACTCATTCATTGATAGGTTCGACCCTTTGTGGCACAAGAGTTCTCGAGAGAGTTTTATGTGTTGCTTAAAAAATTTCAAGAAAGCTCATATGTTAAAGCTTCTGAGAGTTCCTGTAAATGTTTTAATAAACTGAATATTTTTATTTTTGCAGTGAATAACCCCATCCCATCCAATCTGAGATCAGAGGCAAAGAAAGCCGCCAAGATCCTGAGGGAGTTCACGGAAATCTCCAACAGGAACGGACCAGACAAACTCATCCCTGGTACTTAACAGTCCAATCTTTCATTACACTGTCTGTGTCTGAGGAAGAGGACGGGATGAAGGACAGAAGGAAGAAGGATAAACTGTGAATTGACATAACATAACTTTGAGCATTAAAATATTGTGTATTGAAAATGACAGAAACTTAGCACCATCATCAGGTCAACATTATAATTTGTAAAATACTGTTGGTTTATGACCAAATAGCCTCAGAGGTCAGGACATTCCCATCGGCCTCAGCTGTCCTGAATCCTGTTTTCTTTTCTCTTGAAAAGTTTCAACCTGTTCAGATCCAACAGACTGATGTTGATCCACTTCAGCTTTTTTAAAGATTTATATGTTTAAATTTTTGTCTTTTTTGAACATGCTTATATCATTCATTACATTTGATTATCTGCTAACGAATCCACAGACTCATGCATGTTACAAGCTTTTCCTGGTTACTCAAAAAAGGCCCAAAAATTGGATGTTCAAATTTAAAAAGCACCATCAACATGGGAAAGTATTTGCTGTTTGTCTGTGTTTTCATGCATTTATAAAAAAACAAAACAAAAAACAGGCTTTTGTTTTTCACAATGAGGAACAGCAGTGAAAAATGTTTTTCACATGTGTTGCAGCTCATGTGATAGCGAAGGCAGAGGGTCTGGCTGTCATCTCAGTCATCAAGGCCGGCTTCATGCTCACAGCCAGAGGAGGCAGCGGCATCGTTATCGCCCGGCTGGCGGACAGACGTAAGACAAAACACCAAAAGCAATTTTCGGTCCTTTTTCCTCCTGTTGTGTCTGCAAAAATGGTACAGGTACACCTGCTTTTTCACAGTGAGGCAGATGTTTAGTGTCCCGGTGAGGTCTGTGCTGCTCAGATGAGTCCTGCTGGGGTGTTCTCTGCTTAGGTGTATCCCGGTCGGGTGTGTTATGCTGAGGTGCGTTATGTTCAGGTGCATCATGCTCAGGTGCATCCTTGCTCAGTGTTACCTACTGAGATATGTCCTGCTGAGATGCATCCTTGCTTAGGTGTTACCTCCTCAGACGCTGTTGTTCAGGTGCGTCCTGGTCAGGTGTGTCTTGCACAGCTGAGTTTTGTTCTGCACAGGTGTTACCTGTTCAGGTGTGTCTTAGTCTGGTGTGTTCTGCTCAGGTGTTATATGCTTAGGTGTGTCCTGCTCAGGTGCGTCCTGGTCAGGTGTTACCTGCTCAGATGCCTTCTTGTCAGGTGTGTTCAGGTCAGATGTGTCCTACTCAGGTGTCTCTTCCATGTTTTTCCTGTTGAGCTTTTGTTAATGTTTTGTGTGTCGAGTTTACAGATAGATGAAGCTTTGGGAGCTTTCCCTGCAGCCTTGGGAGCAGTGGCGTGCAGTCATCTGATGCTTTGAGGATGTTGATTACTCATGCAGTGGCTATGGCCCTGAAATTCTGATGTAGGATGTTGGAGTTTGTTGTCATGCCAAAACCCCGCAGAGGATCAGAGGGAATGAGCCGAACTGCTGCTGACGCCTCGCATGCTCTTCAGGGCTTCTTGTGGTTTTCCGGGTTATAATGGGAGCTGTTCAGGCATATACTGATATACTGGCGCCAACAAAAGTGAGAAAAATGAATTTTTGTTGTTTAGACCAGTAAGATTTTATCAGTGTGAATAAAAGCAGCACTGATTCATAATAGAAATCTACTCAGTGGTTTTGTCTGGAGCCTGATATCATCTAATAGTGGACTATTAAATGATATAATTTTATAATAATTTAATAGCCCACTATTAAATTTTAGAGAGTGTCTTGTTTCTTTAGAGAGAGATTTTTATCTAAGTTTGAGAAGAGATCTTCTAAAACTTAAAAGTAAAGGAGGAATTTGAGAATGATAATAACTAATTTTTTTTTTTAAATATAGTAAACAAACCAAAGACAACTCAATATGTTCAGACGGAACAGTAAAAAATATTAAAAGTCTTTTAGCACACTGATGTGATTAAAATATAAACACAAAGCTGACGATATTCAGTCATGTGAGACTCTCCATGAACTCTCCAAGAACAGTTTTGCTATATTTCACAAGAGAAAATCTGTAGCTCTTTACTTCTGAGAGACTCCATCCTACTGGCAATGTGAAATCTGACTTATTTAAATGCATTCTCTGTTAATAGCTAGCGGGCTTTCAGTGAGCTTGTTGGAACGTTTATGTGTACAACTGGAATCAAATCAGCTGTCTACAAGGCAAATCCGGGATTTGTTTGAAAAATGACTCCGTGAATTGTGGATGAGGCAACACTGCCAATTGTTATAAAAAAAAATTGCCCTCAGTTAGAACAGACTTCTGGAAATCCTGATCTGATTCCTGGAAATCTTTTTGCTCTGTGAAATTCATGAGATGTTTCACAGAAGCACAAATGTCTGGAAAAAAGGTGAGGAAAACACTGAAGAGCAGGAAACTGTCTTTACTTCCTCTAATGTTTTTTTAATTTATTTTTTACTGCTTTTCAGGCAAGATTTGCAGGTTGTATTTTTTACACCTAACGAATGTAGAAATCAGTTTTTAGTCATCATAACGATAATAATAAACTTTATTTTTATAGCATCAAGTTAACCGTTGCCATGAGGCAAATAAAGATGACACAGAGACAAAGTCATTCCAGGTACAATAAATCAGAAACATATGCTAACACTAATAAAAAGCCTCAGCCAGCAAAGTTGCAGTCTGTATGTCACCTGGGAGGCAGAACCCAGGGCACACATTTGATTGAGTCAATATGATGCAGGCAACCATGACTTGTTGCTGCTTCACTGACGCTCTGTGTGTGTGTGTTTTTGCTCAGGCTGGTCAGCACCGTCCGCCATCGGCATCGCGGGTCTGGGTGGAGGCTTTGAGATCGGGGTGGAGGTGAGTCCCCACACAAGAATTTGGCCTTTTTTATTTTATCTTATCTATTACCTAAAGTGTATGTGAAATTTATAAGAAGCTATGCACGCAACTAAAAACTGTACAAAAAGGTGATCTGTGTAACAAAATGACAGCATTAATTTTAAAAAATGTATGAAAGGTTTCATTTTCTGTCCCTATGTTAAACACCACAAAAAGAAACATAAAGTATGAATTCTTTTCTATCAAACAGCACATTGAAGTTGTGATCAAACAGCAGAAAAAGAAGACAACTTTGATGTATTTTACAATAAATACTGATTATTAAATGTGTTTTTGCCACATGATCAGTTGTTCAAGAATGGACTGCTTTAGTGTTTCAAAATTTGATTTGTGTAAATCACACAAAAACATACATGTAACAAGTCAGTCAGTGTCAAACACACTTTTAAATTTTTCTTTTATGACTAAGGAGGTCTTATGTTTACTCGTTTTAGGAAATTTTATGTAAATCTAATTTGAAAAATATGTACAACAAAGAGGTAAATGACACTTAATTGAACTGCAGCAAAAAATACAAAGTTCCTCACATTAAAATACTCAACAGTGATGTTTCCATCCAGATATTCAAATTTCAGCCAAATCAACATAAAAATGTTTTCTTCCGCTGCTGATGCTGATGCTCTGTGAGGTCTGAATTGTTTTAATGCTAACCTCAGCATGCTAACATGCTTCCAATGGCAGTGGTGGCATGCTAATGCTAGCATTTATGTTTGCGGTTTTCACATTGGTTGCTTACTTCATAATTAGCAGTAAACATTAAGTCCAGCTGAGGATGATGGGAGTTGATGCATATACTGACCAAGAAGATGCGATGTAGCTTAGCAAGCTAAAGGAGAACATCTGGTTACCATGGGGACAACTGAAACCTCTGTTAAACTGGGGACATTCACACAAAGTGCCACATAAACAAGGCTTCAGAGCAAACTGATCGCTTCAAGCTGCTTTTCACAATATTCTGTACAGTCAATTGATCTACTCGCTATTGATCCATCATCACTTGAAGTGCAGCTTCTTCCACAAGTGTTTCTGTTAAACTCGAGATGTTAGATTGTCCTAAACACCCAAGGTCTCTCTAAACTCTAAACTCCCTCAGGTGTCGGACCTGGTGATCATCCTGAATCAGCGGAGGGCCATTGAGGCATTCACAAAGGGTGGCAACCTGACGCTGGGTGGGAACTGCACCATTGCCGTGGGACCAATGGGCAGGTAAACACCTGCATTCTCGCTCGGTCTTTCTCCTAATTACTTGTTATCTTAACCTGTGATTTAAATTATTGCTTATGGTTTGGTTTCAAGTTCTGCCTCCACATTTACGAGACATTTAATGACAGTTATTGTGTTTGTGTTTCAAAGCCTGAAACAGAAACACAAACTCACAATCTTTTTACACCTTTGTGACAGTTAAAATATCAGCTCTGATTGACTTTAAACAATGAGACTTGTGTGTGTGTGCATGCGTGTTTGTGTGCATGTGTGTGTGCTCATGTGCGTGCGCGCGCGAGTGTGTATGTGGGTTCGTGTGAAGTTAATTTTAGAAGCAGAAAGAGGAGGTCAGCGTTTTCAGGGCAGTTCTACAGGTTTGGCGCGTGCTTGTGTGTTGGCAGCAGTGTGTGGGCGTGGCTTGGTATTTGACTTGCAGGCACATGCTGACATCAGATTATTCGTCTATACCTGTCAGCTGCAGGAGCTGCAGACAAATAAGATGTAGTGAGCCTTGTTATGGACCTGCCAACCAGCTAATGGCTCTGAAAGGAGATGCTAATTTTACTACAACTCATCAATGAAAAGATACACATCGATCCCAGAACACACAGATAAAACCAAGGATGTCATGTTCCTGCTGAACACCAACAAAACACTGCTTAGTCTCTGTCACTGCTGGCATGTGCACATATGTGATCCCTGACTCTTGAGCAGAAGCAGCACCATGTTGAAGTCTGTGAGGATCCATCAGTATTAAGAGCCTAATGTCATGTGGAAGATTCTCACTGGTGACAGAGTGTTTATGGTGACCCATGAGACCAAACTGCTGTTAAACACTGGATTTGCCTTTTTGGTCTCTGGGTTGCAGCTGTAGAGTGGAGTTTATGTTCCAAGGATCTCAAATGTGCATGTAACACAAAAACATGTTTAACTCAGGTGCTGCTGAAGATCGAATGATGTTATTTTAGTTACTTATGGACAAACAGTTACAGCCTTAACCTGCCACATGCACTTTATTGTGCTGCACTGCGTTCAAGGACAACAGGACGTCTCAGAGGTTTTTACAGGTGGGATGCTGAAAAGAACAATATAATATAAGGCAGCAGGTTCCTGAAGAGGTCACCCAGTTAACAAATAAATCCATCTTTTCTGACAAATAACAGGATGAATTTGACTGCAGATTGATAGTTTAAATGCTTCTCTCGCTGAATGTCATTACGCTGACGTTTTTACATTCCGACTCACTGTGAAACGTGTTTGTTAAAGCTTTACTCTGCTGTATGAAGTGTCAGCCTCTTTGATTTATGTGTTCAGTGACATGATGGTTTCCTGTGTGTTTCTCACTGTCAGGAACTTGGAGGCTGATGTGGCTCTTCGTAGCACTACTGCAGTCTTCACTTACTGCATATCCAGAGGCCTTTTTGCAGGCATTTCTCTAGAGGGGTCGTACCTGATCGAACGCAAAGAAACCAACCGCAAGTACGGCGACCAACACCTGCCAGCGTGCAGGGTCTCTTTCTTCTTTATGTGAATAATTACAGTTATTAAATATATGAGTGTTTGTTGGCTGCAGGTTCTACTCTCAAGACATCCGTGCTTCGGCCATTTTAAATGGCGATGTGGCACCGCCACCAGAATGCCACGACCTCTATCACATCCTGGAGGCCTACACTGAGGCCTACACGGCTGACTGGACCAGCAAGAACATGCGTCCGAAGGTGACTGATGCTTATGACTTACATGTGACCAACAGAAGGTTAAATCTCTAAGAACAGAATGAACAGTGTTAATGCATTTATGCTCTTTCGCTCTTTTCTACCTCCAGTCGGCTCTTCCTCCATCCAGACCTCCAGCTCCGCCTCAGCAGAGGGCACCAATGAGATATGAGCAGCCAGCGACCAAAACTGGTAACATCTTCACACAACAAGAGAGTTTTACTGTTCAAATATGATGTAATAATGCGCTTGTGTGTGTGTGTGTGCGTGTGCGCGTGTGCGTGTGCGTGTGCATGCATGCATATGTGTGTGTGTGCAGGAAGTAAAAACACCCTCTACCCGAGCATCTCCATCTACAAATCTGAGACCTCAGGTGAGTTTCATCCGTACACCTTCACACTAAAAAAAAGGAAGTCCTCTCTGTCATTAATGCTTTTTTCCTCTTTTCCATCTTCCTCTGCCTCACATCCCTCTCTTTTCCTTGACAACTCATCCCTTTCTTCTCCACCTCTTCAATCTTTTTCTTTTCATTCCTCCTGATTTTCTTGTTTTCTACTCTACATCCTTTTAGTGTCTTTCTTTTTCCTTCCTATGGTATCACTTCCTTTTCTTTTCTTCTCCACTTCGTCATTTGCCACCTTCCTCACCTCTTCCCTTCTTTACCGTCTTCTTTGGTCATCTGTCACTTTTTTGTTGTTTTCACTTTCTCTTTTCCTCCACTACTCCTCTTGTCATACTTCATTTTCTTCTTTATCACTTCTCTTCTTCTTTTTCTCCTTCACCTCCTTTGGTTCACTCCTTTTTAATTTTCAATTCCTTCTGTTGTCCTCGTTTCTTCTTGTCCTTCATTCCTTCCGCACCATCTTTGATAAATGGTGAGAGATAAGTGCTTTGCAGTAGCTTTCCAAAACACACACACACTTGTTTGAAGATGAAAGGATGTGTGTTCTCAGATCTCTTATTAACTTGTGACCTTGATGAACCAGCCAATATCAGTACACACAAACTCATCAATAACCCTACTGTCTGCGAGCTGCTGTTAGCTCTGTGTGTGTGTGTGTGGGTGTGTGAGTGTGTGTGTGTGTGTGTGTGTGTGTGTGTGTGTGTGTGTGTGTGTGTGTGTGTGTGTGAGCTGTACATTAACACCATAGAAACGTCCCGTTTTTATTGTTGCTCTTAAACGCACAAACTGGCAGTTTTCTGTTAGTTTTGAGGCTGCACTCCCCTCTGGTGTTCACAGCATCAACCTGCAACTTCAGGACAAAAGTTAAGTACACACTCACACAGTGGAGTGTGAGTACATGAGTACAGACTTTTTTTTACACCATTTATTAAAGTGAGAGGTTTAGAAATAAAAAACACATTTCTGTGGTAATAACAATAATTCATTTTAATATCAAGTAATCAGATATTTATGGGTTTTTTTTTCCAATTTTTAGTATTTTAAGTCCATCAGAGGTTTCCAGAGTCCAGAGTTTCTTCTGCTTACATTGATATTAAACATTGAAATGCAACATATTCCCACTTTAGAAACTAAAGAATAATAAAACAATCGCAGTGTTGGACTGATTTTTAATATGTGTTTTTCTTTGTGCTTTAGGTCAGTTTGCCTCCAAAAACTTTCAAAACTACGGTATGAAAAAATCACTGATTCTGATATCACTGCACATATTCTTTTAATTGTTAAAAAACATTAGCTTGAACCCTCCACCACCGAGCTGGTCCGAAACTTCCCTGTGTTTTCACTTAAACCATGTTTTTTTGTTCTCAAGGTGGAGAAGCATCAGTGGGTGGAGCCAGTGGGCAGCTGGTTGTTACAGCAACCCATCCATTCACAGGTCAGCAGGAAGGTGACCTGAGCTTTGTCCCTGGCGACCAAATTACTGTCATCACCAAGACCGACTCCCAGTACGACTGGTGGGAGGGGCAACTGAGTGATGGGCGGGTTGGCATCTTCCCGGCTAACTTTGTCACATACTGACTGCTGGTTCCTGGTGGCCTGATGGAAGAACTACGGCTAAACAGTTTGTGTGAGAAGCAGGAGAAGAATTTTGGTTCGGGTTACATGTTAGTGCAGCAATGGTTAGTTGCGTGATCAGTTAGTTGATGGAAGGAAAATGAACTGAAAACTTTTTTGAGTATTGGTCAGTAGTTTAAATGATCTTTTCAAGCAAAATTATTAAACTTCTGTTGGTTTGAGAACATGTTTGATATGAGGATGTTTAAACATAATCATCACTGTACTCAGATACTTTAAAGACATTTTACTGTTTAAAAGAAGAAAAAGTTTATATTTATTACTCAAGAAATACATTCAATAATGAAAATAATAAGTCTAGACCATACAACATACACACTTTTATTTGTAGTTGATCATTCAAAATGTACCGATTATCGATCAAACAATGTAATTGGTATTCATTTACTACATTTTTTCCAGGAAACTTCCGAAAAAAGATCAAGATTTCAGACTTGTAACTTAAAGTTTTTGCAGGTTTGTTTTTGATTTCAATCCTGAAATGGTTCAACACGAATTAGAAAATCTTGTTTTAGGAGCTTCAGTCTCACTCTTACAACTCAGAAACTTTTCTCATCGTATTCTTACAAATGAAGAGAAGAAATGTGCCTTCTTCAAAGTTAATCTGCTGCTCTAAAAATAGGTAAATGAGGCAATATTTTTCATTTTCTGCACATCTGTTTAGTGTTGAGTTCATGGAACTTAAGAGTTTCTGAAATCTCAACACATCTGCACTTTGCTTGAATGATTGTTTATTCTGGAGGGGACAGTTGGTTCATATCTCATAAAAACTCTGTTCTGTTCATGTCCTGTGTCAAACAGCTTGAACTCCATACTTACTTTATAAATGGGTAATTTATGTTTAATTTTCTGAACAAAATTCAACTTTGAGTGAAAGACTTAGTTAATTTTTTCACTGTGTCTTATCAAACAGTGTTTAACCTTCAGCTGTGGGATTTGTTACTGCCTTCACCTTTAGAAAATTCTCCTCAGCAGGAAAGAAAATGACTGTTATGGTTTCTACATAGTAAGGATGAAGATGTTGGAAAATGACAGCAGGTGATTTCTGTCAGTTAGTTTGATGAATATAATTGTGTCTGAGAATGTGTTTACAAATCAGAGAATGTATTATGATAATTTATAAAAAATTATAGATCTTACTAGTATTTTATTTTTGTCCATTTTGTCAAAGAATATCAAACATCTGTATAATATCTAAACATCTGGAAATATTTATATTTTAAACATGTCAGAAGACGTTTAATCATCTGGGCAGAGCTCAACTTGATCAGTTGATTTCTTAAACTATTTTTATGTTTGTCACTTCTCTGCAACAAAAACATGAAAACAGAATCTGCAAAATATACAGGACTGGTCAAAAGTTAATTATTTCATGTGTAAAAGGTGTGTTAAACATCTACAGTAAAATATGGTTGTACTGAGTTTAAAGGCCGCCGTTCCGCTTTTGTCCAGCAGAGGATGATGTAACTCATGGGATGGGCCAGAACCTCACAAACCAAAAACAAACAATTTCCTTTTAATCAGGTTTTATTCATTTTACAGAACTTAAATTTTAACTCACACTTTAAAGAAATCTGCTGAAAGAAGATTTAATTGTATGTAACCAAAAGAGAAAAAAAAGTGGTTAAAAGGAACAACTAAAAATTCTGTGACAGTTCACTAAGGGGTATTTTCCTTCAATAACTTTGAAATGACTCAACTTGGCATAAATAGTTTAATTCAGTGAACTGAAATTTAAACATATTATCTCAATGGCGCAGTATTTTTTTAAATGTGACACATTAAGAATGTCCTTTCAAAAAAATTGGCAGATTAAACTAAATTAATGTAATCAAGAGCTGCTTGACGTCAAATAAGTTAGCTGTTAAATTCATGCTGAGTCTGAATTATGACTTTATAGCACTTTATGTGGCTGTGGTTGGAGATAAGGTTTAATCACTTCTGTCCATAAACATCAGTGTATTCTATGAAAAACAGAAAACAAAACTTCCTGATCCTCTTTTTAAATCTTACAGGTGGGAAAAAAGCAAATTTCTCTGACAAATATTACATTATTAATCATATTCTGAACATGCGTTTTATGTCAAAATCCCATCAGCCTCAGCTCAACATCAGCACAAATGCTTGTTAGTGTAGCATGAAGCTCAGCCTGCTAGAGCTTCAAGCATGTCACATGTTAGTTTTAGTCTCTGTGGTGGGGTGTTTTTCCACTGTGACATTATGAAGTGAAGCAGAATGAAAAAACTTGTGAACTGTGAATATACAGTTTATTTTCAGTGATGAAAAGAGAAAGAGACAAAACAACAACATCAGAATCACACACATATTCAGCAGCTGCTCACATGACATCATCATCATCATCATCAATCACCTCTTTGGTCTTAAATTTCAAAGCTCACACAGTTTTCTGACACAGTTTCACAGTAAATTATCAGTTCAGCCAAACATACTGAGATCAGAGCTAAATGCTAACCTCTCACTTCTGACCCCTCAGCATGGAGCCACTTTCCTCCCTCATCTGTGTAACACATGACTCACCGTGCACCTGTCCAGTAAACATGACTGAATCCAGGAGCCACCCCCCTCACCAACACACACAGA
Source organism: Acanthurus tennentii (assembly GCA_029783805.1). Lineage (NCBI taxonomy): Eukaryota > Metazoa > Chordata > Actinopteri > Acanthuriformes > Acanthuridae > Acanthurus > Acanthurus tennentii. The sequence goes on from JAPZDZ010068112.1 coordinate 21,277, forward strand.
CACACACACACACACACACAGACACACTCAGTAAATCAAAGAGCCTGACTCATAAAATGCTGCTGCGTGACATCACCCAGCTGCTCGTGGCTTAACCATTACTCCACCACACACACTTTGACCAGGAGCCTCCACTTGTCGTCACCTGCTGCTGGTAGTGTTTTGACATCAGGATTGTGTTGAGTGTGTGTTGCACACCAGAAACGTGACTGTTGGCAACCCAGCTGAGACTCAGATGGAGTGTGTTCATATTAGTCCAGTGTGTGTGTTTGGTGCATGCGTGTCATCTTTCTCTGCAGGCGGGGGCTCTGCTTTCATGGTTTGGCTGCTCAACAGCTTCCTGGAAACAAACACACACACACACACACACACACACACCTTAATCAACAGAATGATTCACTCTGCAGCTGTTAATGTTTGTGTCTTGTAGACATTGTAAATGCATCTGAACTTCAGTTTGAAAACAAACTTTATTAATATTTGACCTTCTGTTTAAAAATTAATTTTGATTTTCAGGAGCCACAGATGGTTTGTGAGCTGCTGGATCAGAAGCTGCACGTGCTCTGTGTGTTCTTATATAACAGCTCTGACAGTTTTGGATTGAAGCTGGCAGTCACTTTTGAGGCTGATCTTTATGATTAGGATGAAAAGCTATTACCAACTAAAGCTGAACTGAGACTGAAGACACTGAATAAAGATGCATGTTAACAAAAAACATTAACATTTTTAGTTTCACATGTCTGCTGGAATAATTCAGTAAAATCTGAACAGACTTTTCAAAGTAATGTCATGTGGTTTAAATAACTTGGTGCTTTCTGGTTTTGAGGCTACTTGAGTACAGAAATTTACTTTAACAGCCAACAAAAAACTGAATGATATCTTTAAAGAAAGTCTGCTTCAACAGCCAGGAGAAAAACAAGTTGCCCATTAGCCCAGAATTTGAGACTTAGTCAGTTTTTGGTGTCAAAAAAGGGGTTTAACAATCTAAAACTGTTAGGTATGAGAGTCCTGGTGGTTTAGCATATTAGGGGACTGTTTTAAAGATTTGAGGCTGCTGGTTCAAAACTCTCTTTGGAACTTTTGTCCAAATGAAAGTTAAAAATCTTTATATGTAAAACTCTTTAAAGCAAGAATTTTAGCTCAAAGTTGAGAGTTCAGATGGTTGGAGGTTGTAAGTTTTAATCAAGGCAACCTGGTTATCTTTGAAGTCAACCTCTAAAGAAAAACTCAGAGGAACCTCAAAGCAGTGTTCTGTAGAAATGCTGGAGGTCTACTTTGAATCTCAGCTCTGTAGGTTAGAAGACAGAATTGAACTCCTTGCTATGCTGAAGGTTGTCAGTTCAAGTCTCAATAATTATGTCTATTTATTTTGAGGCCAATGTCCAAAGAAATAGTTTAAAGGTCTCTGAAACAAAAGATAGGGCCTGCCAGTCTGGTTAGCTCAGTGTGTCTGGTGACAGCCTTCTGATTTAAAGTTTGTCGGTTCAATTCTTTGTGACTGGGTGAATTTGAAGGCTAGTATCCAGAGGAAGATTTAAAAATCTAACAACCTGACTGGGGTTCGTTCTGGAGGCTCACTGTGTAAGAAAACTGAAGAGAGATTTTGACATTTCTACTTCAATTCTCCCATGACCTTGAAGTCTGAAACACAAACTGAGGAGACAAAAGCTTTGAGAACAGAAAGTGAAGAGTCTCTAAATGATAAGCTCAGGCAGATAGAGAAATGCTAGAACACTTGAAAGGTACAAGTTCAATTCCTTATGAGACTCAATTACACTTGAGGTGCAACACCAAGAGAAAAGTTAAAAACACTTAGAATTCAACATGCTCTGTTTGATAAAAAACTTGGAAACAAGTGTCCAACTGAGTAGCTCAAGGTGGTTGAGGACTGCTCTGAAGTTTGTAGGTAGTAAGGTTGAATCTTGTAAGATGCAGTGAATTTTAAAAGCTAATGCATCAAAGAAAAGTGAAAAGTTCAAAGAAACAAAAAGGAGCGGTCTAACCATTTAGCTCAGTGTGACAAAAGGATGTATGGAGATTCGGAGAATGTGGGCTCAAATCTATTAAAGTTCATCCAAAGTGAAGAGATATGAGCACGAAGTGAACTTGATTTAGGCGGGTAGAAAAATTCAAGACTGTCAGTCAAAATAAGATATTAAGTGGCTGTGTTGGTTCAAATCCCCTCAGAGAACAGTGCCAGGATACCTCTACTCAATGGCGCCGGATGTGGGAGGGCCAGGGCTTTTACCCTCCTACTACATTATTTTTAAGCCGAATCAAAGGTTCCTATATTACATAACTTACGGTAAAAAAAAAAGAGTTTCACTCTTCACTTCCACTCATACGCATTAGTTTATGTCTATATCTGCTCGGGTGTTGGCATTTAAACGCAATAAAACCAACTCCAAACGCAGTCCGCTCCTCCCCCTGTGACAGTCAAGAGGAGAAGAGAAGAGAGGAGAGGAGAGAGAAAGTGCGCTGCGCTACAGCTTGACCCCGCGGCAGCAGAGACAGGAGCAGAGACATGCATGAGAAGCAGTGCCGCCGCTTCAAAATGAATGTAGCAGAAACACTGCAGTTAATTAAAAATTTTTGTATTTGAAAAAATAAAATAAAAAAAAAAGCCTGCTCATTATGATTCCCACTCCCGTTCCAATCTACCCCAGATGCACAGCACTTTTTGGCCCCCCTACTTCTGTAATGAATCCGGCACGCCTGCCTCTACTTCCTGCAGGGTAAGGGAGGGAGGCTGTGGCCTCTCCTAAGCTTTGGAGAGGCAGGAGCAAGTGGGTTATGGAACAAAAACACACAAACAGCTATCTTAACTAAAACATCTTTATTGACACATTATTACATTACAGATGCAATGCAGGGTGTGCTGCATTACCTAATTACAGCAGCAGGCTACTTACTAAACTCTGATTAAATAAACTTAAAAGTATATTTCATCAGATTCTTGTTAGAAGCCTTTTTAAAAGAAAAAGGGTTATCTCACCGTGTCCTCCAGAGGGCGCTGATGCTTGGCAGGCGGGGCCGAGGCTGCCTGTCACAGTCTTCAACTGAATCAGGAAGTGGGATACCGCTGGTTTCCGGCAGCAGTAGACAAAGGCCGCAGCCTAGGATTGGTCCACTGCTGTACACAACCATGGCGGCCAATGAGATTGCGCCATTTCGCTTTGGGACGAGGGAGTTGACCAGACAACCGAGGCGGAAAGACAGGTTGACCATGGACATGCAGCGCTGTCTGGATTGTTAAGACATAGTTACCACCACATCTAGCCAGGTGAGTCAGCGTGTGTGTGTGTGTGTGTGTGTGTGTGTGTGTGTGTGCGCATACCTGACCACAGTGGGGAACAGCTCGATGCTGAACAGCACAGAGATGAAGTTTGCAGCCAGGATGCAGAGTTTCCCAAGCAGAGCCAGACTCATCACTAGCACCGGCTCACCTGCAAGCACGGGTCAGGTTACCTGATTACAGATCGATAACACTCAGCACTCAGTTAACTTCCACTGTTATGCAGATGATAACTAATTATATCTATCATATAATATCATATTATATCTAACGCCAGAGGAAACAAATCAGTTAACTAAACTTCAAGCCTGTCTTAAGGATGTTAAGACTTGGATGACCCGTAATTTTCTACTACTAAACTCAGATAAGACTG
>JAPZDZ010068563.1:0-22656 GCA_029783805.1 Acanthurus tennentii
GTCAAAAGCACACTTAAATATTTTACACTGCTGAGAGGCAAAAACAGAAAAGAAAGGTGTGTTTGATTGTTGAGAAGTGTGTGAGCACCTTGGTCAACTGCGCCCTATCTTACCGTCTGGGCTGTTTTACATTTGCGCCAGGAGTTTAGACCAGGTTTTGGCTGGTCTAAACTCCTGGCACATTGGACCTCATTGCGCCAGGTGTAAGATAGGAAATGCATCAGGACACGCCTCCATTCCGCCTTCATTCTCAGACCTCCGCCCCTCGGCGCACAGACCAGGCGAAAGTGGATTTGCTATCTTACACTTGTGGCAAAAATTACCTTTGCGCGGGTTGTAAGATAGCAATGACACCTGCGCCACCGGCGCACCACGTTTGCGCCAGGCTTATGATAGGGCCCATTGTGTTTTCCTCAAAGAGCCAAACTAACCTACTCTGATTTTAGTCTTTACTCTAAGCTAGCTAAACCCTTTCCCTGCTGCAGCTAAAGATTAAAATTGAGAATTTGGATACATAAAATGGTTTTTATCACTTATTTTTATACAACTCTCACTTCCAAAGCTACTGGAGAGGTTAGCTTAGCTTAGCATGAATGAAATCAGGGTAAAGTCTCTCAGCTAGGTTGACTCTTTCTAAATGTGAATAAAAATCACCTTTAAGCTTTTGCAAAGTAAATTGCACAATAGCAAAATACTAAACAAAAACAAGAAACAAACAAACAAGCCCAAAAAAAAGGAATGTGCATTTTTAACTGTTCCTTTGAAGGAGCTTGAATGCTTGAATTAATCACACAGGAAGTAAAAAGATTAAAGGTCGCATTTCAAAGTTTATTACTCTTTTAAATCTGTACAGTGATCAGGTCTCAGTTAATGTTACATCTGGCTACTAGCTCTGCTAATCATACAAACCACAACCTACTGAGCAACAGGAGCATGGATTTTGAATTTAGCAGAAAACAATTTCCAAAGGCCTTCCAGAGGTCTGAAAGCAATTGAGAAAAATATAATTTCCCTAGAACAAAGCCACAAAGTCAGAACAGTCAGAGACACAACAATAGGCTTCTATTTTGGATCAGTACAAGACATACATCCTCTAACCGAATATTCACATAGACAGATGCAGTCCAAGACGTATTAGTAAAGACATATTTCTTTGTGCCGTTCTGCCAAACGTTGATCCTAAATCATTTCTCTATTTCCATTAGACATTACAGGGGAGGTCTTGGCACGGACCTGAGTGACATAAAATAACTATCACTAAGCATGAAGGAGTGCATTAGTGTGTCTTTGTGTGCATGTGTACATGTGTTGTTACCTGTACTTAGACCACAGTTCTCAGTGGATTAAATTATCTTCCCTTGAATGATAAAGAAATCCACATAATAACACATGTAGGCACTGACTCTTGTGCGCACTGATAGCAGTGTCTCTTCTCTTTCCATCAGATATAGTGCGTCCACGTAGCACTTAAAATATTTTACAGTGGCCTGGTTATTCTGTTTTCATTTTCCAACAATAACATTCCAGATACAGCAGACCTGCCTCTGAAGAGATGAAAATATTTTCATTTATGCAGTAAAATATTTCATGTCTTTTTTTAAAAAACTAATGTTTATTGTCACAGAAGGGAATTTAGTTATACGGTTTGATTAAAAAACCACAAGTCACTATAGACATAAACATAATATCATTATATACATAGAAGTTGTAAAGCCTTACAAAACTCCTTTCAAAACACCTTACAAAAAAAGGAAGAAAGTAATCTTAAAATTCAAACAAAAAAAGATTCAACAAAAAGAAATGTGAGCATGCGTTCTCTCCTGAAAAAGTTAAACTAAAGTAACACTTCTAACAAAATGACTCTTTCAAACAGGGTCAGAAAGGTTCTAACAGACCTTTTTAATATAGGCTGAATATATTCAATATGTTTTTAAAGTACAACTGAAGCAATTGGCCAAGTAATCAACAGTGTTATTGATATTAAATCACTTCTCATTTCCTTTAATAATAATAATAATAACTCTTCTAATGTTGTAATAACTAATATGCTGCTTTCTTCATACCACCATGTTTAATTGGTGATTCAGTTTCCTTTACTTAACACTTTGATAAATGTAATAGTACATTAGTGTAATAGTACAATAATAGTGTAATAGTAATTTTTCGCAAAATTTGTGTGCAAACCTAATACCTTACTTTGGCCAAATTTATTGATGACTTTTAGCATTCAGTGAAGATGAAGGCTGCAGACTTGAAAAAAAATTCTCCAGTTAATATAATGTAATAAAACATTGATAACGTGTTTTAACAGTATAGTCTTATGCTTATTCCATTTCACTGCAAAAGTGATATATAGTAATATGACTAGCTTGTGCAGTCTTGTCTTTCTCTTCATTTTTATTGTAGCACACTTAGACACACTTGTAAACACTGACCACTGTTGTGGGAGAGCTATATCTGAAAATGAAAGTATTTGTACAAAAAACTCACACAAACTTTCTTTGGATCATGCGTTGAATTACTGAAGAGAGGGTATGTGATTAGCTCAACAATTTGATGCTCCCCCTGCTTGAGCCCTCTGCATTGCTACTACCATTGTTAGCATAACAATACTGACATAAAACATATGAAAGCACAGTTAAATACTGTAGTCAAACTGCAACAAATGAATAAAACATTACAACAATAAATATGATATATGAAAATACTTACAAATGTCCCAGAATAAACCACTTGATAGTGACTCAGATCACAGCTGTATTGACAGTTATTGAATTAAAACCTAGGACGCGACTGGGACGTGTATGGCAAACTGTAGTTTCTGTAAAGCAAATTCCTGAGTATTCAATGTTCATCTGAAATATGAAGTGGTCCCAGTATTAGTTATTGTCAAAATTTAGTAAAGTAGCAGGTCATATGACCCTTGTCATTTACATTTGAGTCAAAAAAAGTTAGAAATGCAGTTATGAGACAACTATTCTCCACTTGTGTCCATTTTTTTATTTGAAAGAGCTGCTTGTAATCACAAGTAGAACTGTTTTAATTAACTCCTCCTGATCTTCATTTATTTCTATTTGTTGGATGCTTCTCATCTCCCTATAATTCACTCCATCCACTGTTTTGTCAAACAGACTGCTATCTGGGGGGCTTTAACCGTGTGGTCTCCTTCGTGCCTCAGAAGACAGAGAGTGCTCTTTCTCTCTCTGCTCTGTGCTGGACTGTAACAGCGTGAAACCATCATCTTGCCCTCATGTTGTTTTTAAGTTGTACTCTTCATGCGGTCGTTGATGATGTGCAAGATATAATCTAGTTACTGATTTATTGTGTACTGTGTGTGTTTGTGCTGCTATAAGACAGAATGTGAATTGTGTACTGTAACTCCAGATTATATGAGTTAAGATTTTCCAGTCTCAATCCAACTGTAATTTATACACAAGATTAGACCAAATTGGGGCCTGAGTCTGCACAACTAGCATGATACATATATATATATATATATATATATATATATATATAATCTGGTGTTCTGTTATTGTTGCTGGTTGTCACGGCTTGAATTAATGGATGGACCCAAATGCGGACACAGCAGAGTTCGAAAACCAAAGACGAGCTTTATTGAAGGATTCACCCAAAAAGCTGACAAAACTTACAAAGATCAGGAACTTGACTAGAAACTGGACATCAACTTAATAGAACGAACCGACAAAAGACAAAGGGGCACACAAAGACTATATACACACATGAACAAAGAGACACAGGTGGGGCAATCAGCACAGGTGAAACCAATTGGGCTTGACACAGAAGGCAGAAAGTAAACAGAGACAACACAAGGGGAGACGAGACTTTGTCACTTTGACTTGTCACTCAGTCACTGAGTCAATGGCAGATGTAGTTTAGCATTTATTGCAGAAACAAATAAACTTTTATTTCCTGTGTTTTTAAACCAGATTAAATGAGTGTAAAAGACGGATGAAGAGGTAAGTTTTTAATTTTGTACTGAATTTGAAATTTTCAGAAAACTTTAGCCCTGATTTAACCTTCACATCCAGACATCTTCTGACTTAGAGATCAGAAAAATCAATGCTTACTGAAGAACCTGATGGGAAGGTTTAAAGTCTGGGCACTCTTCCGCATTAAAGGTTTGTAGCTTAAATTTTTTCCTTTAGTTCCTGCTCTTGCCTCTCTGCAGGCTTGAGACCAGTATAACCTGTTTACCAGATTCACAGGCCAACAGTGTGCTTCATGGTCAATAGGAAACTCACTACTGTTCACAGCCAGCCTTTGACATAATTGCGATAATTAAAAACAGGTCAAAGAAGCTTACTGACCTGGTAGAGCCTCTGCAATTTGCAACAAACAGCTCCATTAAAACATCAATAAGAAGCATTGAGGGCGCTTCAATGCTTCATTAGGTTTCTTTTAACTACACTGCTGTGGCTTCGGCTTTGCAATCGAGACTCCTCTTTAAAGCAGAGAGGAACTAAAAGGCATAAAAATACACATGTATTAAAAATAAAGGATCAGTGTTATTTAGCAAGGATTTTAAAACTATGCATTTAGTGCTTTGATTGAAAACATTAATCAAATGTGACCAAATCACATTTTGTTTTCCTGAGTATGTACCACAGAAATTTTACAGAAATCTTTAACTTTAATACATATATATATATATATATACACACACATAGGTTATATATACATATACTTGCTCAGTTTAAATGGTAAATATGGTAAACATTATACCTGCCTTGCAGTTTTTGTTGCTTTTCTTCAAGGATTACATAAAGGTATCATTTCTTAAGGAGGGGACCAAAATGCTTGAAAACTCAGGCACACTGGACAAAAATGCAGTGTAAATATAGGTTGAAGGCCATTTGTTGTTTTTAGTGTGTAGTGCTGTGTTGCAAAACTGATTTAAAATACAGAACATATATCCGCCACAGATATCCTTTACAGTACCTCATAAAAACTGTTGGGAGACAAACTCCAGAGAACTGCAAAGTAGGCTTAATGTTTCCTCACTAGAAATGCCGATGACTTGTTAGCTGTCCCAAAGCTGTCATCACCATCATTTGAAAACAAACAGCTGTAAGGCAAAATATGTTAATAATTAGGCCACTGTTTTAAGAACCAACACAGCGTTCATAAACATGAAATGGTACCATCAGCGTACCCTAAAACGAACATAAGTGGTTGAACAGAGGCTGTATTTCTTTCAAGAAATATGAAGCAGACTATCTAATCCCTTTTGCCATCTTTTGAGCAACTTACTTTTTACACATACAGCTCCTTTAATGAATAGTTTAACATTTTTGGAAATATGTTTATAGTCTTTTTCATCCTCTCTCGTTTTTCTTTATGCAAATGGATGCAAAATGATGGTAAACTTGGCCAGGAAACTCTGCAGTGATTTGCAGAAAACTGACAAAAAAAAGTAACGTAGTATTGACGGTGCATTCAGTGTTTCTGCACTGGATAAATGTCTGTGGAGGAAAAAATCTTTGTTGTACATCCTAAGATCCATCTATTTTATGCTCCTGGCTTTCAGGATTATAGACACAAACAAAAGCAAAATGCTGTTTCAAGACTGTGGGAAAAAAGTCTGTCTGTGATACAATTTTTGCTTGTGATCAAGCTACTTGCTGCCTCACAAGCACTGATATACTATGAGAATTTTGAAAGCAGACAATATGTCTTCAATATTCAGTTGAACATTTTCATTTTTCACACTTTGTTTGTCCTGTGGTTAATTTTGGTTAACACAGTGTCTGTGGTTTTACTGTTTTTTGGATGCTTGGATCACACCCGGCACATGATTTTATTAGCTGAAAAATCTCAGAAAAGGCAGTTTCGCATGATTAGTCTGTTCCATGTGGTTGTCTTAATTTTGGCGCTAACTACAGAGTTTTCTCAGTCAATTTACCCAGTCTGTCAGATTGCTGCCCACCTGTGAGGCAGGTTTTTAACAGGTTTTTGTCTGTTGAAAGGAAGTTTTTCCTTGTCACTGTAACCAAGTGTTTGCTCCTGTGGGAATAGTTTTCAGATGTTGAGTATCAGTTATGAATGTGGTCTCTAACAAGACACACTTTTACCGACTATAAGCCGCACCTGTATATAAGCTGTACCCACTAAATTTAACAAATAAAAACCACTAAAGCTGTCTTCTTCAGTGCCGGAATTTAACAGCATCGGAATTACTTTGTCAAACATGTTCTCGTTTATATTTCGTTTATATCCGTCCTTAAATTAGCCGCATCACAGTTTAAACCGGAAGGTTCAAAGCGTCGGAAAAGGTAGCGGCTTATAGTCCGGGAATTACGGTATTTGCATTCACAAGATTTTAACAAATAAAAATAAACAATGGCATGGTAGGACTCTGAACAGTAACAGTCACATCACAAGAGGAGTGGGAACGTGTTTTTCCTCGGAACCAAGTCGTCTGTCTCCATCTTCAATTAACGTCCCTTACTCATAACTCGCTGAGGCTCTTCACTTTTTTTCACTCTCTCCATGCTCTCTTGCCTCCTCACCTGATACAAAAATACGCATGCCCGAAGGGAAGTTTTCTGGATGGGCGGGGGAGTGTGCTGCGTGCTGTGAGAGGAGCGCTAGGAGAGAGTGAAAGAAGCAAAACTCAAAGAGAATTACATGCCGACGGCTTAAAACATTTACAAGACAATTTGTACTCGATGGTCGCGATATAGTCATTTCATACATCTCAGATTTATACATTGATACATCGAGTATATTCGATATATCGCCCACCCCTAGTCTCAAACAGGGCAAGCCCCCACTACAAGCTCAGACACAAGTGACTCCTCCCCATTACCTCAATCTTAAAATCAAGGAGATTTCGGTCTAGTAGTCAACATCAACATTAGGTACGTAAACCTTTTTCATCACAGGTCTGACCAGCCTTGAAACAGAATCATCCCTATAATTGTCAGGAGGGTTGAATTGTACCTAAAATGTTTCCAGTTACCTTGTGGTGTGGGGTCAAGTGTAGATAAGGTGACAATTCTCCCGCCTGTATTGTAACTACGGCACAACCACGAGGAACTGATTAACTTAGCTTAACCCAAGGCTGGAAATGAGAGGAAATAGTTGGGTCATGTCAATTTTATACATATTACCCCAAATTAAAACATAAGTTGTGTCATGACACTTTACATATAAAGTAGGTCTGGACTACACTCTATAATTGAATTAATGAAGCACAAATGCTTGGAAGCAATTCCCACATGAGCAAGCACTTGGCAACAGTGGCTCTGCCAAAAGAAATAAAAAACATCCATACCTTTAGTGCTCATTTTTAACTTATTATACCTTTTGGTTTTGTGCAGGGTGAAGCTAAGCTACGTTAAGAAAGAATGATAATATATGCAACCAGAATTTCTTCCGCACTGACGCAGTGCTGTGGAGAGAGGGATGGCAATGCCAGCAGGGTATTTTTTTAGCAACGGAGGAGCAATAGAGTGCTCTGTAAATACTTAAAAAATGCTGACTGTTTTCTACTAAAGGAAGCAGTGAGGTAATGGCAACACTAACAACAGTTCTGCATGCAAAGACAGTCACCTGCTTGCTGTTCACCTTAAAGGTCCCTCACTCTTCTGCAGGATTTGGCTTTTGCACAAAGGAGAAGCAGCAAAATTTCTGATTGAAGTGATCACTGAATATAGTGCAGAGACACTAGTAAGGCAAGCACTTGTTCATCCCTGAGATCTGAGTTTGATAGTACAGTATTGTGTTTCAGCCCATGGATTTACCCTCCTTCTGTACATACTGGAACAATCATTCTTTTAAAAACCTAACTGCTTTTCAATCTAAAAACATTTCTTTCAGATGTTTGTTACTGTTTTGTTTTATTTTGAGATGTCAGCTGAACTTTTGCATTTGATGTGGTCTGATAATGTCGTTACCAAACAGCGGACGCTGGGAGGGATCTTAGGCCAAATAAACATTGTTTTTCACATTTTGTTCTGGTTTGTAATCTGTCTGTGCATTTTGGTGCATATGCCTTAATTGAGCCCACAGGGATGAATTCTGGAAATAAAAGAACCCCTTTTGTATGTCTTTTATTCTGTTCTACTACTGGTTCAATCAGCTAATGAGCTTGCTGTCGTATTTAAAAAGCCACAGACTTTACGACTTTTGCTCCACTTCAATTCTGCCCTTCGATTGCTGCTTTTCTGGCTACCCAAGCTCTTATTTTCCATCATTTAATCCGACAGCAACAATAGACCTGAAGCTGCACCATCTGCTTAAGTACGCACACCTCTGAGCGTTGCTGAATTCAAGTCAATACTTGCTCATAAACAGCCAGCAGCAAGGATTCACCATCACTGGCAGTAACTGTTATGCAACTAACACAGAGCCTCTTATTAAAAACTGGGTGTTATTAAGCACTATTCTTATGTCAAGGTAGATCAAGTTAATTTTCATGTCAAAGTAGACAGATTAGGTCTGTAATGTAGTCACTGAATTTCAGTATTGTAAACTTGCATTACTTGTCAACCCTGTCTCATTCTGAGGAGTGATTCCCTGAGGTAAAAGTGTGTGTGTTTGGGAGGGGGCTGCCTTGAAAGACTGGAAACACACTTGGTTGGGTAATGCATATTTTCAAACACGCACACGCACACGCACACGCACACGCACATGCACACGCACACACACACACACACACACACTGAAGTCTCTCATCCCATTATGTTTCAGGTCACATCCACATATATCTGGTTTTCATCCCATTTTTTCATAACTTTAAAAAAAGTTTTACACCCTCCAGACTCAAGAGGAAATTATAAAATTCCACCACAAATTCACTCTGATCTAGAACAAAGAAACACAGCAGGAAACTGTGAAAAGAGGGAATGTGGAACGTATGGCCACCTGATGAAGGTCACTTCAAAAAATGAGGGCCAGCATATTAATGAAATCAGTTTTATCTGCTGCTCACCTCATTCTCCACAGTGCGCCAGTTTTTTTTTTTTTTTTTTTGCTGTAGCTCGTGGTTAACATTACCTAGTTAGCCCTGCAGTTAGCGACCTTATGAACTGACTGAATAAGTCCCATTTGTGGGCTCGAGGCAGCAGGAGAGTGTTGGTGTTTACACTTCAGGCAACAGAGCCAGGCTCAGCAGCCTTCAGGGGAACAAAGCCAGACCAGGCTGCTTGAAGCATCTTAGACCAACGAAGGGCAGTGTAATTACAGGGATCACAGTGCTAAAGTGAGTCTGATTCTAGACACGAAAAAGATACAGCAAGTGAAAATGGGAGTTGCTTAAAGTGCAACAGGAGCAACAGGGAGTTCGGGCATCAGCTGCAGGAATTTTTTCACATTCAATTCAGTAATTAAGGATTTATTTCAACCAAACCAGAGCTGCTGATGTTTGGAACAGTATAAAGACAAACTTAGATGGTTTTGATGATTTGTTTTCTAATTAAGTGTGTTTTACAATGACATAACATGGCAGTTAAGGTTATCTTAGTTTAATTTAAGAGAGAAAGTACAGTTTAGGTCACAACGACGGATTGCCTGGTTGTAAGTTTATTTTGTTATTTTTTAGACAAAAACGTTAAAAAAAAGATACATCAAAATCTTTTGCCTAACATTAAAATGGTTATTTTAAAAATCATGTTAGAAATATTAGTTAATGTTTCATTCAAAATTCTTTTAGCTTGTTCAAAACAAATGCTGTACACTTGCAGCAGATTTTAGGTAAAGGATGTGTCCTCCCCATAGAATTCACTTTGACAGCATATGTATCATATTTCGGAGAAGAGAAAAAAAAAAAATAGGAAATGTTTAAAGGAAAGATTTATTAAACTGTGCCTACTGTAACTGCCTGTGGGTTTATCTGACTGAGTGAGCCATAGAAACATTCAGACTGGGGCTACAACTTCGTTGTGTCAGCTGTGTCGGTGGTGGTAGGGGGATTTTGGTCTGAGTGAAAAAAAATACTCTCCTCGCTCCGCTGAACTAAGGACCTGCACCTCAGCAGAGGGATTCATTAAAATAATATCTGTGGCTGTACTTTTTACATGTGGCTGACAGTAATGCTACAGCTGGTGTTATTAAAGACCGTGCAACTCTCTGACGTGCAGCTGTCTAATGTGTGCTGGAGGATGATGAATGAGGACTCTGATAAATAAGCACAGTGCAGTTCTTCTTCCTGTCTGACTGCTGCAGAGTCAGAATCTGGAGATCACTTTTTTCTGGGATAATTAATGATTTCTTTGTTTCTGGAAAATGTAAAAGCGATAAGTTGACATTCCTGTTGATAAAAACTCTAGCCAAATATTTTTGGGTTTGTATCATTATTTGTAACCCAAACATTATATTTTCTTGTCCTTAGATGACCTGTTGTTTTAATCAGTCTTAAGTCCAGTCAAGTTAATATCAAATCTCTATGCACTTTGAAGGCCAATAATAAGGTGTATGAGCTCTTTTAAAGATAAGGTAAAACATAAAGGAAATATAAGGGGAGAGGAAAACAAAAAAAACTTAAATAAAAAAACAATGGACACAGGAGAGTTGTCGAAACATTGTAAAATGGTTAAGAATATCCTAAAATTAAAGAGTTATGCTAGTCTCACAATGTTCAGTACAGCAATGTTTTGAGCTAAATGCTACTGTCAGCTTAAATGCGCAATATAAAATTAGGATGCTGATGTTTAGAATGTAGCAGCTGATGGGAATGTCATTTGTTTTGCAGTTTTTTGGGAAAAAAATAGTGGACAAATTTTAGCTCTCACCCAATGATGGCGCTATGTAAAAACTTAGGAGTTCAATGAAGTTATTACACTGAATTCTGAAAACAACATGAACTTCTGCATTTAATTTCATGGCAATTGATTAAAAAAATATTAAGCTGTTTTACTCAAACACTACTGTCAGCATCGATCCATCCAGCAGTAATTGAGATGTTTTAATGTGGCTGAAAGTGATGGACTCACAGCTGCGATAGCATCTGAAAATCAACATAAAACTGTAATAGAGGAATACAAATTAAAACAAGAAGATTATGATTAATGCAATACAAAGCAGCAGATATCCCCAGTGAGCTTCCTACGCCCAGCATGTTGACTATTTTTTTTTGTCTTCTTTTTTACAGGCCTCGTATTCACCATTTGAATTCTCTTTTCCATCCACATTATCTGCACAGTTCAGAAGAAAACACATAGCTCTAAAATATACTAAAATCTTGTCTGAAAACTGTTGATTCTGGCTAATGTGAAGAGCATTTGTCAGAGAAAATCTCTGAAGCTAATGTTCACTATAGGGTAAATACGATACGATCCTTACACAGCCAGGAATGTCATGGATTGCTCATATGGAATGTCAACACAGCAACACGCATACATGTCACACACAAGTCACTCGAACTAATGTGGCTGAAACTCCAAGCTGGATTTAAGTGATTAAAGGAGAGAAAGCCAAAACAGCAGGGGGAAAGGCTTTTTGTTGTGATCCCTGACCAAAACTGAAGTCTGGAAAATCATTCCCAAATTGTTTGAGATCTTCAGAATTGACAACAAATTAAATTCTCAAAATGAATTACAGCAAACCATGTGATAGTTAAAGAGCTGGATGGGAGGGGTTCAATAGCAGATTTCTCCACAGTGATGAACAGCATGAGCTGGCTCCAGGATGCAGCATGCAAGCTCAAAAACAAAGTGAATCAATCCTGCAGGTTTTCAGTCAAACAGACATAATGGGATGATGTTTGTTTGTGTTTTCATTTCTACATGTGAACAAAATGTGCTTTAAACAAAAGCAAGTAGATGGGTAAACCTTTTAAAGTGGAAAGGTTTTTGTTGGTATACGTGGCAAAGACCAGTATTAACACCAGACTTCAGTTCTTCTCAGCTCTAAAGTTTTGGAGTTTTTTTTACTTAGGTTTTTAGGCCTGCAGCTTTGTTCTTTTAGTTTACAGTTACTGCTCAATGTGTCATTTTGTAATACAAAAAGCATCTGTTAGAGACTGAAAACCAAGCTAAAGAGAGTGAACGCTGGACTTATTTTTATCAGGTTGACAGAAACAGGATTTTAAATGACAACACTGATGAATGTTAGCTTCTTTATTCTGCAATTTAAAGATCTTCAGGGGGCCCAAATTGGCACAGATGGTCTCAAAAGTATAGAAAGGCTCATGTTTTTAAAGAAGCACTGGGGAAACAGCTTTATGCCTCTCCTTTGGCTTCTCCTCCTTCTGTGGGGTAGTTTGGGTCTAATGAAAAACGTAGGCCTGCTACAGTCAGTGTGCATTATGAATATATGGTCCAGATCTGCTTGTCCTATAAAAATCAGGATATCACTGCCTCCAATGCAGGAACAGATATGTGGAACTAATGACACAAATTATGGTTCCACTCAAGCAACTGTAATGCAATGAAAAACTATTTTACATTGCACAGAAATGGCATTTTTTCAAGAATCTTGTGGGTCACAGGATTAGTGGAGGACTTCAGTGGGATGAGAGTCAATTTCATTATTTATCATGAAACTGGGGCAGGACAAGAAAGACATGGACAGGAGCAGGCAAGATAGGAATCTAATATCTAATTACAATATTTTCTAAATTAAAAAAAAAAAAATTCTAAAAAACCTTGACTGAAAAACTACACATCTTTCTTGTTGCCTCCCAGTTCGCCAACCACAGAAAAACATTTCTGGATGATCCTTGCTGTCAGCATTATTCATTGGGATTTTTTAAACTTTACTAAAAGTAATAGCCCCGTAAAATGTTCCAGATGCTCCAAAAAATGCCTCCATGACCTCACACACACACACACGCACGCACACCAAACCCACGCACGCAAGCACACTCAGAAAAACGTGTGTGTATGTGTGTGTGAGTGTGTGTTTGCATCACATCACAATGATGGCGCTAAAGAGATATTGATTTACACAGGGCTCTTTAAATAAATCATTTCAATATTGATGCTTTTAATGGGTTTATAAGCACATCTATACACATCTGTCTCTGAAACACACTTAACCAGGGCACGCAACAGCCCACACACATACACACACACACACACATTGCTCTTGGGCCTAATTAATTGTCGTGAACTGACTCATTCACTCTGATCTCCTGTTTATTGCAGCATTGTTGTTCTTATTGTAGGTTAATGGCCTTAATGAAAAAGCTTCATCTACATTGCAGCCTTTTTTATCCATGTGGATGGCAATGTGTTATTAACACACATCTTGAGGGTCAAGCAAACATGGATCAATTGTTTGATGGTGCACACAAATTAAATGGTTGACGTTGACACAACATAAAATAACAATAGCAGTGTTTGCAACAAAACACTCAGTCATTAGATTTCCTTTTACTCGTCGACCCTGTTTAATTCAGCCAGGCAACAAGCATTTTGTGAAACATCTGAGTGATTTAAATATTCTGTCTTTCTCCTCTTAGTACCACGTCAAGAGAATAAATTACTTCTTCTACACCTCAATGTGGACTTTTAATCTAAAATAAAAATAACTCAATAGTTCCCAACTTGCAACAACAAAACTAAACCAACCAATTCCTTACAAAACTGACCAAAATGGGGATATTTTTGTTGATCTTTTTTATAATGGGTATAGTATCACTCCTTTGGTTGAGGTTTTTTTTTAAGTGACTTTGCACCAAACCTCTCCCTACCCTCCGTACTACCTTCTGTTTTCATTATAGGGAGCAGCAGAAGCTTTCCAGTAAAATTTTGTCTCGTCTGTCGGCCTATTGATCCAAAGTGGCAGGATGGTTTGGACCAGGTTCAGACAGCCTCTCCAGGATGAACTAAATATAGCTCAAATGCAGTTTTCAACCAGCAGCTGCACTTACAAAATGTGGTTCTGTCACAAGTGACAGCTCTGTGCTGTCAGTGTATTTATACTGATGACTTAAGTACCCCGCATTTCTTAACTATGCCGTTTTTCATTGTCATATTGTTTTACAAACTAAACATTGAATTGTGCTGTCAGAATGTGATTTACAATGTTGTAAGGCATTATTGGCTTTTACACAGTGTTCTAATGCAGTGCATGCATGTATTAAAGGTGTACTATTCAATTTTTAAAGGCTAAGAAACTAACAATCAGCCAGTTTTTGACACAAGAAAAAGCAGTTTGCAAGAGTTAGATGTAGTTCAAATCTATATGTTTGCACTTGTCATTTTTATGGAGGCATTAAAGAACAGCACAATGCTAATTTAAACTATACAACAAAATTATTTATAAAAAAAAATCACCTTTTCTGTAAAAATTTCAGTCGGATTGATTTTCATCTGGAATGGTGGCTGTTTAACCATTAAATAAAAAAAATTCAAGATTCTAGGCAACGTCATAACATAATCAAACTTCGTCTTTTGTTTTCATAATTTTCATTGAGAGAGGCAAAAATTGCATATTGTGCATTTCAGAAAATGACACTGTATTGCCAGCCTCTCACAAAATAAATTATTTTTGCAGTACTTCCCTGTCCAACAGTATATTAAATGAGTTAAAAAATTAAAATCCAAAATATCACAACATTTCTCTTTTTTTACTTATTGCTTTGAATGATCAGTTAATGCTTTCATAAAGGTCCTACCTCAAAGTTGTTTAACCATTAGGAAGGAGCATTAATCTTAAAACTGAGAAAAACATTAAACAACTCACTGAACATCTGGCCAGTAACAACTGGAGCTCCAATGACAGACGAGCCTCAAAACACCAACAGATGTGTAATTTTATGCCAAAACAAACACACCCAGCATTTAATGCTGAAAAGGCCAATAAAGGGGACAAAAATGGGAGAGTTTGTGAGAGATCTTGGATGGAGAAGTGTAAACTACACAAACATTATAAGATGGGGTGAATGTATTCTGCAAAATGAAGCAAACTTCAGGTAATTCTATATGAACTGGAATGTTTTTCTCAGGTGACACTTGGAAATACCACACATATTTTTAAAAAATCCTCATGAGGACTGGCAGCACCTTGATCATAAGACTTCAAATTGGGATCATTGCATATCACACACTATGATTTAATCTGACACCCAGACTGGAGTAGACCTGCTTCAACCGGGTCCTGTCAGAGATCAAACCCAAAAATTCACAACCGTCTTATGTACGTCCATAATAAAAGGCTGACCTTGATGTATTTGATAGAAAATGTATGTGCACCTGAAAGATGAAGCCTTTGCTGAGTCAGGGGTCACTTCACTCTAACAGTGAAGCATAACTTCATGAATCATTGAGCACATTAAGATCATCCATGGGTGACATGGTGAACTGAGTCTGTCAGTGTCTTCCTGTAGCCTGCAGACGCTCAAGAAGCTTCATGTATGTGGGCACATTGAATCCTGGGACAACTCTGTCAAGTCACCCTCATGAGCACTGAGGAGTTATGAATGAAATTCACACAGAAGGAATCCACAAGGATCCATCCTGTTAAACGTGAATCACAGAGAACATAAAGGGGTGCTGATTGAAAAAAACAAAAGCAAGAGAGGTTAAATGAGGATGAATTCTCTGTTATTCTGAAGTATGACTTTGTCTGCAAGCATGTTGCTCAAAGTGACAATAATGACATTGTACTCGCTAAGTTAATAACTGAGATCTAATAATGTGACCTTGTAAATTTAGGCTACAATAGTCAATAGGTTCACACAATCAAATGACTTTAAATGATGGTGTCTTTTAGTAAAAAAGGTGATTTGGGTTTTACCTTGAATAAACTGGTTTAGATTCTTTAATAAAAATACTTGTATGAAACTGTCTCACTATTCAGGTTTAGCCATGGTGCAGTGTGTTGTGGGTATTTATTAGATCTCAACAGTTAGCAAGCATGCATACATAGATTTTTTGTTAGGGCTGTCAGTCGATTAAAATTTTCAATCGCAATTAATCACATTAGTGTCCTGAGTTACAGTGTTATTAACGCAATTTTTTTACGCTGCCCTTTTACATTTACAGAGAACCACCGGGCAAAACTTTAAAGCTAAACTTTCCTTTTAAAAGTCCTTTTTCTGTATCCATTTCTGCTTTGTAACCGTTTGCAATGTTATTTTAGCGCCACCATCTGAAACTACGGGAGCTGGCAAAACACAGACCGTGCGTGCGTTTATCATGCATTAAAAAAAATTAGTGCCTTTAAAAGGAGTTTGAGTTAACGCATTAACTTTGACAGCCCTATTTTTTATATTAATATTTTGTTAAAATGATATCTAAAGGTTACTAAAATGAGCATGTTAGCAAAGATTGGTTACATTCAACACAAACCAAGCATTAATCATCCATTATTAGCATCATTTTGTTGGCATGTTCGTGCTGTTTTGACGAATGTAAGTTTTGTATGGTGCTCAGCTGGTAGCATGCAGTGAGTTTTTAAATCTACTTTGCTGAAAACAGCTGCCTCTCACCAATAAAATGTGCTGAAAGAAGCTGAAACTCTCTGGGAAACTGAAGATGTAGGTGAGAAATCTCTGTGGGTTTGTCACAATGAGCTGCGCTTCGAGACATGAAGGTCAGGTGGTTGCAGGTGCATATACACAGCGTATGATTATGTCTTAGCCCACACTGTCAATCAAAAATGGACCTGGCATGTTTTAGATTAGGGTTCATGGACTTCAGTTGACAAGGCAAATAAGGAACATGGCAGTTATATAACCATAACCCCAGACTTCAATCCAAATCGCTCTGATGAAATGCCTTTCTCTTTCCCTCTCTCCTTCTCCATCTGTTAGTTTTTTCTTTCCCACACACACAGCATCACAGGCAGCAGGGGTGAAGGGATTCCCAGGTGGCTATAAAGTCTGAAAATCTCATCTCTTTCAAAATGAGCGTCTCATCACCACACAGGGCCCGAAAGAGTAATCTGGTGAATCCCACACTTTCCCTTTCATGCCGGGACACAAGCACCCTTTATCTTGAAGCATTGCAGCCCACGTATGGCCCCAGTTAGCTGGGTGTTAAATATTTAAAAATTCTCAAACCACAGAGACATAGCAAGACAGTGGACAAGAAAGGAAAAGAAGGGATATGTCATGTGTACAACAAACTTGACACAAACTCATAGTGGCAGCATGCTTGTGTTGAGCTTTGAACACGTAAAGACCAAATGATTCAGGGTGTTTTTGCACACTGAGGCAGCTTTATTGGGAAAATAAGTCATTATAGGTTTGAATGCAGACACTGATGTCCTTCTGTTGGGTGCTGTCCTTTATTTTTTAATGAAATTGCCTGGGGAGATTAGACTACCTGCATTTTAGATGTTTAAAACAAACACATAATGAGGACAAAACCTCCTCCATATAAATATGTATTCAGTGTGCTCTGAACTCAGTAAAGCCTGCTGGTGAGCACAAAGATATATATATTATTCAAGCTTTTTGGGGCTTTTTTTGTTTATATAAAGAGAGTTTATTTGCATACTACACACACAAATAAACATGCATTTACGCAGTCAAATGCATTATAATGCCAAGCTTTTTATGACTGCAAACTGCATTTGCCACACATAACCCTTTTAAAAAAATTTCACAGCGTGTGCTTTGTAAATTCTGATTTACATTTCAAATTTCTTTGCCTCTCGCTCTGTCTCTGGCTTCTTGTTTTTCAATCTGCCATGAGAGTAGCTAAGGCCTGAAGGCAGGCTTTGTTAGTGGGACATCGTGAGAGCATCATGACCCCCCTCTAATATAATCAGTTTCAGTGAATTACAGCAGTGCCTAATGACATTAGGACCTGGTGACACTCATTTAGTCCACTTAGGTCTCTGCATGTCTCAGAGTTTGCGGAGCTGGAGCAGGAGCTGAAAGAGTGACAGCTGTCTAAACAGCATCTCTCCCTGGTGACACAAGAGAACTACAGGGAGGAGTTTTCATGTTGAAGGACCTGTAAGCGTTAAAGATTCTTGCTCCAAATCTGTCAAAGAGGATCTTTTATCTTGACTTGAGGCACATCTCAATTTTTAGATGCATTAATCTGTCTGACAGGGATTTTTCAAAAGTTTAACCAAGTTAAAGTCAGTGAGCTGACATTTTATTCAAAATGCAAATAAACACCACAGACATCAGAGAAAGAGAGACAATGAAGAAGAATCCTGCTCCTTTCCCTCCACACTCAGACATCAACTTGTGTTTATTTTCACGATAGATATGAATTATTTAAAACTGGTAAAAAAGTTCTCAAGCCCAAGGTCAGACATATACAGAAAGTTTTTTTGTTTCTGACAAACAGTCCAAAAGTTACTAAGTTTCACAATGATAAAGACAAAGAAATGCCACAATTTAACATTTAGGTGGCTGGAACAATTAAATATCTGGAACTTCAGCTTTAACAGGACTAATAATTTACAAATCAAATCACATGTAGCCTATAAGAATGAAGAGAGAGCTTGGTATAATCTTTTCATTTCACAAAGATGTAGAAGTGGCTACCCACTCTCTTTGAGATATCTATATTGTTGTTTTTAAGCAATTACTTATTTATTTACTGCTTTACTAATAGTTTCACTACTTTTACAGGAGTAACAAAAAGGAAAACAACACAAAAATGTATGCTAGCAACTCTCTGAAGCTGTAATTAGACACAGCTCTGAACCAAAAGCTAACATCAACATGCTAACATGCTCCCATGGGAATGCTAACATGCTGAGGTTTAGCTTGTGATGTTGAATATCAAAATTTATGTTAGGATGCAAGAATTGAACAAAAGACTGCAGCCATGCTAGCAACTTCCTAATGCTTTGTTTAAAGACAGGTTTGAGTTTAATGATCAGCATGCTAAAATGCCAAAGTTAAGCTAATAATGTTTACTATGTTAAGCTTTGACGTTTGTGTTTTAGCATGCTAACATTTAATAAAAAGTAGCCACAGTAACAGCTCTCTGAGGCTTTATTCAGAGACGGGTTAGAGATAATTATCGACAAGCAGACATGCTATAGACAACAATGCAGAAGTGTTGAGGTTCAGCCAATAATATTTAACATGGCAGTCTATGTGTTAGGATGGCAATATTTGCTAATAAGCACTAAATATAACACAACCGGTTTGACAACATGAATATTTAATTAATCACCAAATGTATTCTGTTTCGTTGTAGGTTAAATGATTGTTTGTTAGTTGTTGGGGTTTTTTTGTTTGTTTATATGGATCAATGAGGTGGACTGGTTGCCTGACAATGCCATTTGTAAGATGAGCTAAGTGTACCTGTCTGCAGCATGCAGTGGTTTTGACTGGTGCACTCTCTCCAATTCCATGCTAGGTTTTACCACAGTTTGGGTGGGGTTAAAGGGGGACCATTTTACTCTGCCCACAGCGACCTGATTGGTTTAGGGGGCATTTAACCCTACCCATTGTGATTTAACTGGTTTAAGTGTTGAATCTGGGTGGGGTTAAAAATCACTTTTATTGGTTTGGATCAAGTTTGGTCAGGAACAAACTAACTGACAATTAATCACCTGTCAAACAGATAATGATTCATTAAATTAAATTACACTAAAATCATTCTCTGCCAACTGACTGCTAAATTGAATTATGCAAAGCCTCTGTTAAGAGAATTCACCATTTATCATTCTTCAATTTTTCATATGTAATCAGTTTTTGTTGTTGATATTCCTAGCTGTAGTAGGTCCATTTGTGTTTCTGCTGGCACGCATGCAGGAAGGAAAAAATTGGAAAATCATAGTCAAATGATGTTTCTGGCATATCCACACATATTATTAATCTACTTCTGAGACAGGTCACTTAGCAGGCGGTGCTGGGCAAACATAAAAAGAAGAGTGTCTTGATTCTCTTATATAAGATATTTTTTGTTTTCCATAATTTTCTGGTGTTTCTTTTTATCACTTAGATCTTGTTAGCCACTTTCTTGGACGATTCCTGATTTATCCTGCGGGGGTGAAAACATCATCTTTGCTTTCATTCCTTTCAAACCATATTTAAACATCTATTAATGAGAAAAAAAATAAGATTGTGGATCTGATTGGAATATTTGATGAAGCCTTTGATATGTGGAAAAAAGGGGGCTTTGACTCACCATGTTGGTTGAAAAGCTCTGCTGGGTGCTGAAGTGTTGTATTAATTATTAAATCTAAATTCAAAGGAATTCATTAACGGACAACAGCAGTCTGAGGCATCAGTGACAATCCATACCCTAACAAGTAAAGAGCAATATAGGATATGGAGTATTTTCATACAGCAGTGGAGGTAATATCACAGTATTTTAAAGATGTTTATCAATATCGGTCCTGTATAGCCTATGCGATGTCACAATAGTACAGTCCAACAAGAAAGTCACCCAGTAGGCAACAATGCTGACTTGTCCAATTTAAAGTGGATTTTGTGTTTCTTTGCCTGCAACTTGCTGTCAGATTTGGTAATTACCAAGTCTACTTTTGCCTGGGGAACAATTAAATCAAGACTTAAGGTGCAGAGACAATGCAGCTTCGGTACAAGAATGTGAAAACAGCTTCTAAGTTACAAAGTTTACACAGATAGAAGTCAGTAGAGTCAAGATATGACATAGGAGATACAAACATGAGAAAAACACATTTGCGAGAGGAGTGGATCTTTAGTAGAGGTACCTATAGGTACCAAAAATAATGCAACAAATATAATCCCTGCTGTAAAGCAATGCTAGTTTATGAAAAAAGTCCCCCTTTCCTTCAACATAAAACAAAAAAATGATTGATACAGTCTGTCTGCACACCACAAAAAGCTAATGCTTGTTGAATGAGAGTATGGTCAAATTAGTAATCAATGTAGGTCTACATTATAAATTAATATTCACTTTAAAATGGCTGCAGTCACTCCTGTAAGTGTATTCTAAATAATGGAGAGACTTCTTTCCTCTCCACTAATTAAATACAGAAAAACAGATTGATGCTTTCTCTATTCCAAAAAAATATGTAATTACTATTGAATGTAGCCTAAGTGTTGTCAAAGTAATCAATGCAAATTGTTCTTCTGAAAATTCCATCAAATATAGTTGCTGTTCTTGTGTTTTTTAATGTGTAAGATACATATATTTCATTTAATATAGCTTTACTATAGTTTCCTTAGGAAGGTAGTGATTACTGATAAAATCTGATGAAATCTTCTGATCTTTGTATCTGGTTTATCATCTCACCATCTGAATAGTAATATGTGGTGGATTAAGCTACACTGTTCTCTTCCATGACGTCATTCTTGTCGATCATTTTTTAACACCACCAGCACTGTATTGCTCATGTTAGGAGATTCTCAAAGATAAAGGGTCTCAACTTGTCTCAACAGTACCCAAATCACTCCCTCCCTCTGGCCCACCTTAAGAGGCAATAACTCAAGTTTGCCAAGCCTGAACCTGGATAAAACCTTCTTCTTGCATGTGTTGCTCATCTTGGCAACTTTCTTGCCAAGCGTGCTTTGAACGAGATCTTTCAGTCTATTTATTGGCTTTGTTTTTCATATCTATGAAGAATTTTATAGCTGTACTTATTGGAGGAACATTTACCATGGATATTGAGACCTTACTGGTTTATGCCTCTCTAAAAGCAGAAATAAAAACTAAGCCCCCTTTAATTTTCCAATTAGTCAGTGTCTTTGTTTAAAAGTCTTCTCCTCCCTCTTGATTTTTTTAACTCCCTGTGTTAAAGCAGCTGAGTGAAATTGGGTGAATCAGAGGGGATTCGTTTTTTAGGAGAACATTAGAGTACTTAAATACTCTCCTCCAGCGTTCACAATCCTAACTTAGAACTCCCAAAAAGCTTTATTAGCTGTTGGGAGATTTAGACATAAATGAGACTTTTCAGACCAGGGAAAACCCCAAACTGCAGGCTTTTGCTGATTTGGCTGCTGGAGGGCAACTTTGGTTTCACGGGGACAGAAGCAGATAAACAGTTTTCAGGTCAAATATTTTTTTTTCTTGCTTTGGAGTTAGGTGAGAATATATATATATATAGATACATCTTTGTATATTTTAAATATGAACTTCAAAAAAAGTTTATTTTAAGTTTCTGTGCACAGTGGAAAATCTTAGAACATGCTAATAGGACAAATAAGGAGTATTTTACCTAAGCTTGTCCTTTTTTAATTAAACTTGTGTCCTTGTGGTATCCAGATGAAGTGTAGTTTCCCAGCAATAAAATTTACTATCAAGCCTTATTTGTTAATTTGACAATTGGGTTAAGTGAGGCTCTTGTAAATTCCTCACTTTAACAGCTGAGCCTTTGGGCACATGATGCTATGAATGAGGCTAAATGTTGACTGGATGTGGAATAAACCACGTAGCCAGTGTTGGTACCAACAGGATTTGTCATGTTCTTTAAAGGCTAAATTACAACACAAGGTATTTCACAGGAATCTAGGACAGCCGGTGTCTTAAAAAGCAAACAAACATGACATAACTGTCTGTTGCTGTGAGATGTCTGAACAATGGCGAGACTGAAATGATGGCAACAAATCACTTTAATCAGAAGCAGATATTTGCCTCCTCATCCATGTTATCAGGTAACAGTTGGAAAGACAAACATATGAGGGGCCACGAGCTGGTCTTTAAGGACTTTGTTCATCAGGAGTTGGTTGTGATATTAAGGTGGGACCTTTAAAGTATCAGGTGTGCATATTTTGTAATGTTATGCAAGATGGAATTTGACATCTTCCTGGAGCAGGCAAGAGGTTAACTAAAATCCAGCTCA
>JAPZDZ010069049.1:0-24630 GCA_029783805.1 Acanthurus tennentii
GAGGCAGAGGAATAACTAAACATTTGGCACACAGAGCAGGAAAGAGGAGGAGAGCGAGAGGCAGAAGGAGAAGCCATTGCTAGCTACTAGGCTAAAGCTTACTAGCACAACTGGAGAAAGTGAAACAACAACTGTGTGTTTAACAGTAAAGCTGCTTGAAGAGGAGTCACAGCAAGTGTTTAGGCAGTACTAATATGGGATAATATTGGATTGATTAAAACTGGTAATTTAGCCGTAGAACAGAAGAAGGAACAGAATTTGGCAAGCTTCACTAGAGCTGCGCAAGCTTCACTGCTGCAACATCTCAGTCAGCTCGTAAACTCTGTTTTTGCTATGTGGATAGCTTCTGTCCGTTTTAACTTTCTCCTGTCTAAATTGTTGTATAATATGTTAGTTAGATGCACCATCATTAACAGTTTTAGGTAGAGGTGTCTAATGTTTTTACTACATTGAAGACCTAGATTCAGAGCAGACTAACTCCCAATCGGTGTAACAAGCCTCTGTTTATTTGTTTTGTTTATCATTTATTTAACAGTTTATTATTATGATTGATAATTATTTTTTTGATATTTTCTGCTGCATTTGCTAAAATTCATGTGAGCTGAGCTAGAAACATGAAACTAGGCACAGTAACTGGAAAGTGTGTGCTTCAGCTTTCGCATAAATAAACACAAGCCCAATCAGCCACATGGTGGCATTGTAATTTGGGATTCAAAATTGGACATTTGAAAAGTCATGCCACTTTAAGTCCCGTTGACTTGAAACTTGACACACAGGTACAGATCAATGTGCTCTACAAAAAAAGCCTCTTGGACTATAAAAGTCCACCATGTAGGATTTTTTTATAGTTTGCATAAAGTGAAAAACAGTAAAGTGACATCTACTTTTTGGATTTTGACTTAATCCACATTAAATTTGGTACACAGCCTTGAAGTATGATGATACACATTTCTATAATTTATGATCAAGATCTTTCAACAAATTCAGCCCCTACTGACCACAGAAAATTTGCAAAGGCAGGGCTTAGCATGAAATTGGCCATAACTCATTGACTTTTAAACCATGAAACTTGCAAGATGGGTTCGGAAAGTGTCCCAGCGCAAAGAATTGAATGTAATTCACAGCATCATTGCCATATAGGGTCTACTTGTGGTAGCCACCAGGGGTTGCCATGTGCATGACTCCTAAATGACATAATTTTCCTAAGAATCTAATTCTTAATCAGAATTTAAAATTTGGGACAGATTGCTTAAGAAACAGGAGAGGTATGACCACTTCGTTGGTCTTGGCAAAACATCACCGTTAACCCTGCCACATGGTTATGTACTTTAATTTAAACAAACAGTAGTTTCAACATATCGTCAACAAGATCTTTAGGCTTACCTTATCAAATCTGAGGTGGATTTGATCATCTTGCTATCAGTAGGTGGCTCTCAAAGTGACCTAGTACTGAAATGCCTTTAGGTTCAGGCCTGAACTCCAAACACAGGTGAAGTTTGATGGATTTTTGATGTATGTTTATTGTAAAAATTTTTGGTTTCATGGCCAAATGCTCAAAATGGCCGCCATGCCACAGACACTGCATTGATCAAAATTGAAAGCTTTTGATAACTTTTTATCACAGAGGTCTTTGAGAGTGTGTAAGCCAAATTTCAAGTCTATTATAAAATAGATATTATAAAATCCCTAGAAGGAGTTCATTAAAATACAACATGTGGAAATTGTCAAAAATGTGCAAAAAATGCACAGCAAATTCAAAATGGCTCACTTCCTGTTGGGTTTGGGTCATAGCTCCAAGAAGCTTTTTTGTACATCTTGACATAATATATGTGAATTTCGTACATCTATATGAAACACATTATGAGGGCTTTTTTGTTGAAATTTTGTAGGGGGGCTGCAAAGCCATTAAGTCCCACCCACAGCAGAAATGTATATCAGATATTAATATTTGACATGTCCAACGACTGTGGCAAGTTGGTGAGATTACATAGTTCCCTTCACCCTCAAAAACAATTTTGTTTGTCATGGTAAAACATCTCAAATGGCTTCCCTATAGTGGCCGCACACCCAATTGAAGAAAAAAGCTTTTGATAATTCTTTATTACAAAGGGCTAGTGAGTGCCAAGGCCATATTTCAAGTTGTTTAGACTAATTCTGTGGGAGGTTTTTATCAAAGTACCCTGGTCATGGAGAGTCATTGCCTGTGGCCAGTAGGCGGTGCTATGAATATGGCTGAATATTGAGGTATAGATGTATCCAGGACAGAACTTTTATCAAGTATGTGAAGTTTGGTGCAGACTGGATCTTCAACACAAAAGTTAAAATAATTTTGTATTTCATGGCAAGATATGAAAATTTGTTGGTGTGAAACAGCCACTCCCTTTAACAACAGCATGATCTTTTGATAACTTTTGATAACAAAGTTGTCCAGATGACACACACTATATCTGGAGTCAATCTGATGAATGCTCGAGGACAAGCTAAAAAAACACAACACAATCAAATTGCCAAAAAATTGCCACTTTATTAAAAATGGCTTACCTCTTGTTGGGTTGAGGGGATGAGTCCAAGAGACCTTTTTTGCATCTGGACCTGATACAAGTGTACCAATTTTCGTGCATGCAGGTGAAACAGGCCTTGGGGACTGCTGTGTAAGGGGCATGGTAAAGCCATGTGGCCACACCCATCTACGCAACTGTACTATTCGTAAATTTTCACCTTAAATGATGCGCATGCCAAATTTGGTGAGTTTTCAAGCATGTTAAAGTTG
Source organism: Acanthurus tennentii (assembly GCA_029783805.1). NCBI lineage: Eukaryota > Metazoa > Chordata > Actinopteri > Acanthuriformes > Acanthuridae > Acanthurus > Acanthurus tennentii. Next base: position 2,771 of record JAPZDZ010069049.1, read on the forward strand.
CCAAAAATGCAAATCATTTGGCAGAGATAAAAAATAACCAACAGAGCAATTTCAATGAGCTCCTCACACCACTTGGTGTTGGGCCCCTAAATAAACTGTGTGAATCTTAGTAAGGTTTCAACCCTTTTAGTTGGAACAAATTATATATAATAACTCAACTTTCAATCTAGTGGGTTTAGGGGCGGAGGGAAATGAGTATCCAAAGAGGTTGAAAAGAGGATTGCTAAAAGTCTGAGCCCAGCTGTTCTGATAAAATAAGCCCATGCCTTCATGCAACCCATATGCCCATGTAACATTTCAAAACTCCTCAAATCATTTCCAGCAGTGCTCACAGTGTTGATGTTATTTACTCAATCACATGTGCAGAGCCTAATCAGCGCCCAGTACCCAGACTGTGCCAACTGAAGCGTGCCGAGGGACAGAGCTTTGGCTTTTACCTTTGGATGGACCAGAGCAAACAGGGAAGTGAGATCAGAGAAGTGGAGCCATGGAGCCCTGCAGTGCACAGTGGCCTCAGAGAAGGAGATCGAGTGCTGGAAGTGAACGAGGAATATGTGAATAACATGGACTTCGCCAGGGTTTGTGTTTAAAATTTAGCAAATAACAAATGCACCCATCTTCTGTTTAGTTAGTCACTTTCTTACATTTCTTGGCCTGCTTAACCTTTTCATTTAGTAATCCCAGTGCTTCTTATGTAGTAGCAAGAGTAATTTGCACAATACCAAATACACATTTAAGTTTTTGGACTTTTATTACTTATTTCATGCTTTTGGTAGAATAGACCTATAGTCCTCATTTTGTAGCTAAATTGTATAGCCCAGGCCTCTGTGGCTATGATGAAACAGGAAGCATATGTATGTACAGCATGCCAACTTGTTATCAAAATTGATTTTGGCATGCATTCTGCCAACACCCATTTTGTGCAATAATACATTCAGTTCAAACTTATTTGTTGGTTATATTTAGCCTCAGTTAACCAAATCATTATTGTATAAAGTCTTATCTCTATTACCTCTTAGTCATGGGTCCAACTGCTAAACTGAAAGTGTCTTCTTCCTGGCAGGTTAGATGCCAGCAGCACATCGCTGACTCTCACAGGCCAGGTTTCAGTTTTGGGTGTGTCTATTTACAAAGGTGTAATCATGGTTCTTAAAGGGATTAAGCAGACTATTTTGTCTGGCACAACTTTTGGCACAATAATGCAGCTGACAGCCTTGCTTCTAATTTCGTACAGCTCATGAACAGTTTGTGATTTCCTACAAGTTCCACATGGCCCAGTAACATGTTTTATCATCCAAGTCCTGTGCTATCAATGTTGTCTTCAGGAAGGTGACAGCTTACAGCTGAGTCTTCAATTAAAATTGAAAGAGATCCAATTACTAAAATTTCCTTTTGGCAAGGTCAAACCCTATCCCTATTAAATAAAATCAACACCATACATTTTCTTACAAATTCAACAATATTTATTTTTAATTCTCAAACAGCATACATAAAACAAATAGTTGTCTGTAGCATAAATAAAAAGAGTCCTATGGCTAGCATAATGAGCTTGAAGCCAAATAATGAGTTAAAAAAAACAGGACCACATTTCTTCTCTATAAAATAAATAAGTGCCTCTTTTAAAAAAAAGTGCAGACAGAGCTATGAGCAGTCCCTTCACATTTTTTATACTCCCCCTCCTTCCTTTCCTCACATAATAAACACAAATAACAAAAAACATATTTGCTGGGGACACAATGACATTTTACTTACAAGAGTAAGATCTGACAAGCAAGGTGATTGCAAAGAATTAGTAGTAACAGTGATACAATATTTCTGATGCTTATAGAGAACTTGAAAACTTGAATGAAAGAGGAATTTGTTAGCACAACTATCGCCTCTCATCTAAAAGCTCTTTCTTGTTCCATTACTTGCACAAACAATATAAAAATGCTTCCAGAGGTACTTAAAATTGATCTGCTCGCAACAACGCTTAAAGGGGACCTATTATGTTTTTCTTATTTTTCAGGCCTATAAATAGTATAAAAATGTTTGATAGTTATGTTAGATGACGCGCAAGTGCCCTATCATGAGGTAGGCATATGCTGAAGTAGTCTATAGGGAGAGTTTCAGGCTGCTCTGAGCCCTTGTGCATGTTGGAGTTTCAGCAGTTTTTTTCAAAATCTTCAAACTTTAATGTCACTCTTCTAGGGACTTCTTTAACATTTGCTCAGCCCTCATTATTCAGCGCATGAGTTAAAATGTCTTTCGGGAAGTGTTTCTTCGGTTGCGCAAATAAGCAATACTTGTTCACCATTTCCGAGGAACAGGGGATCAGGCTACAATGGACACAGTTCTTGTTTTCAGGGCAACAACAGATAAATGCTTCAGTGTTTGTTTGCTTACTGTCAACTTTATGGAGGACAGTTTCCTCAACAAGGCCCAGTTCGACGTTGGTTTTTCAACCCAACTGGTGCTGAAGGTTACTGCTGTCCCTTTGCTAAGTGACCACGTTGAGGACACAGTTGCACAAGTTGTAAAAATCTTGTCTTCTCTGTTTGTGGTCCATAATTGGGCAAAAGTAGTTGTGCATTCAGTGCTGGTAAAGACAGTGGGTATAACATTATACATGTAGCTTAAGTTTTGTATCCATCTAACAATGACTTGCACTGAACAAAGCAGTAACAGTGTTGTGTGTATCAACCAGGGTAATGTGACCATCCATTTTTCTAATAATAACAGCTTCTATAAAGACATGACCTCAAAATATAGTAATGTGGTTTACCTACAAAATTAATGTATCTGTTAAATATTTCACATGGGCACACCGATTCAGTTTCATTTGTCATTTTAGGTTGGATGGCTTTGTACAAAGTGAAGAAATTTCTCCTAAACAGGTCCTCCAGGGTGCGGAAAAACTTAGTAGCAACCACCCATCATCTTCACCTGAGGCCTTCTACAGTCTAATTCTATGGTTTGCGCCCAAGATTGTTGTTTTCCTGTACATTGTAATGCTGTACAGGTAATACATTCTTTCAGAAACAGCAGTATAATGGGGCGGTAGTTGGTAGAGCGGAAGCAGGTGCGGAAGCTTCATCCTCCATGCAGCGGTCGCGAGCTCAACTCCGGCTCTGACCATTTGCTGTGTGTCATATTTAAAAAGAGAAAAAAGAAACAGCAGTATAATATTATATGACATCTGATGACTGACCTGTACTTATGAAAAGCCCATTGCTGTAAAAGTTGATGCTATAAATTTGTTTTTCCTCCTTCACCCTTTTAAGATGTCTTGAGGTTACAAGTACAAGTTTATATTTCCCATGTACAAGAAATGCCAGTACACAGCAAAGCCTGTGAAGAACAAGGTAGCATTCAGTAAGTTAGAAGCAAAATGTTTATAGTAAATACTCAAGTAAAATAAAAAAAATCTATATACAACCAGTATAACCCATCCATCCATCCATCTTCTTCCACTTATCCGGGGTCAGGTTGCGGGGGCAGCAGCCTTAGCAGAGAAGCCCAGACTTCCCTCACCCCAGCTACTTTGTCCAGCTCTTCCCGGGGGACCCCGAGACGAGCCGAGAGACACATAGTCTCTCCAGCGTGTCCTGGGTCTGCCCCGGGGCCTCCTACCGGTGGGACGTGCCCTGAACTCGGAGGAGCAGCTCTCCCTCCTGGATGGCTGAGCTTCTCACCCTATCTCTAAGGCAGAGCCCAGCCACCCTACAGAGGAAACTCATTTCGGCCGCTTGTACCCGCAATCTCGTTCTTTCGGTCACTACCCAAAGCTCGTGACCATAGGTGAGGGTAGGAACGTAGATCGACCGGTAAACAGAGAGCTTCACCCTTCAGCTCAGCTCCCCCTTCACCACGAGTCCGCATTACTGCGGACGCCGCACCGATCTGTCTGTCGATCTCCCACTCCATCCTTCCCTCACTCGTGAACAAGACCCCGACGTACTTAAACTCCTCCACTTAGGGCAGGATCTCATTCCCGACCCAAAGAGGGCACTCCACCCTTTTCTGGCTGAGAACCATGGACTCGGATTTGGAGGTGCTGATTCTCATCCCAGCCGCTTCACACTCGGCTGCGAACCGATCCAGTGAGAGTTGAAGGTCACGGCCTGATGAAGCCAACAGGACCACATCATCTGCAAAAAGCAGTGACCCAATCCTGAGGTAACATTTTGCAAAAAACTTTAAAAACAAGGTAATGCACTCTGTTTTTCAATAAACATAAATACTTAATCTTTCAAAATCACACAGTTGTGCAGTAGCAATAATTACAGTAACAATAACAAAAAACAAATAATATCTATAATTTTGAGACTCTGATGGATCTGATGAGGCTTATTTGGTGGACCTTGGGATATTCACATGAACTCAAGGAAATCATCATCCCAGAGGACCTCTGCGTGCAATTTGACAGGCCGTCCAAGGAGGAGGTTGCTGTATAACATACTTTCAGATTTAGTCAAGGAGTGGCTGGAACCCAACATAGCAGTGAGCTGCATCAGAAAACTCCCAATGTATCTGGCACACAACACAGGACAGAATGAACACTGTGACTTTTCTGTCCAGAAATCCCCAACACCAGCTAACAAAGCTGCAGTATGCAAGATACCTGTAACATTTCAAAGAGTGAGAAAGAGAACAGATCAGCATTTCACTAAATAATTATTGTTTGCCTTTTTTGTGTTCTACAGGTGTGTCTAGTCAAGTAAAGTACATGTAGCCATCCATATAGTTGAGACCTCTGACTCCCTGGGAAAAGCACACTTCTGATAACACACTTGTTTTTATTTGATGTTATGAGTATTCTGCACACTTTATGTTGTAAATAATTACTTTATTTCTTAAGAATTGTGTGATTTCTTATTTTTGAAATTAGGGATCATGTGTTTGCACAGATGGAGGAAAAAATAAGAAGATGAAAACCTTACTCTTCCTTCCTGTCTCTTTCTAAGATGGTAGTTAATAGTCTGCTTTTATTATGTTGTTGATGTTTTAAATTGTGTATGAATTTAGGCAATTGGGTTCCAGGCTAGGATGACTTATCAGGCATTCTGGAGAAATTGGCTCCTGATTAATTCTTCTTACAACCTTTTTACAGCCAAATTTTTTAATATAGCAGATTTTTTCAGCAATAACCAAGCCCATTCCTGTCTCCTACTACTTTGCGTAAAAAGGTTACTGACACAATCATAATATTTATTATAAAACATGAGTTTTTAACAGTAAAATGTCATATTTTCAGACAACTTCTAGAAACAAAAACATTTAATTTTCTTCAGGCTAAAAGATTTAAGTCCAAACTGAAATATATATGTGTAAGGATTCAGTTGTGCAGCAAATCCGAATACTTTCTGCAATAGCTATGCCAGCATATTCTTGACTGTCACATAGATATATGTCCATTAGTCACTCTAAAATGACATTGTTAACTTGGATAACTGGTAAAATCCTGAAAGAATGCTGGAAAGATGATCCGTGCTATTTCAAGTAAAGTTATTTCAAGTAAAAAGTATTCATCTGCCATTTCTATTACACTGAAAGCAGTTATTTGGAGTCAGACTAAAGACAACTTATAAGCTACATTACCTTTGGTATTTCTCTGTAGCGGACTTTTTCTACCTCAGTTTTCAACCTCAATCAGCATTTTTTTGTATTTCCCACATGTGCATGTGGTAACAGATAAATATATTGGACACTTAGTAAAAGTGGCTTACAGTGCAAGTATAAAGTCAACATGTATGTGATTAGCATTAGCATTAGCATTATACTTTACCATTCAGAGACTTCTAGCAAAAGTCTTTGCTGTGACAGAGGTGTATGCTGTGCATTTTCGCTATCAGGGTCAGATTTGGGGTCCAAAATGTAAAGCTGAATTAGTGAAGTCCACATTTTCAAACCACAACAACAAATTATATCACCTCCTATGTTTATTGTTTACTAATACAACTTCCACTGCAGAAAGAGTAGGGGTTGGTACTCAGCAGCACTGTGAGCTGCCCTCAAAAAGGTTACTGAAAGATTACTGACCTATCACAAAAGAATGGGCTCAGCGGAGAGGGGCCAAGGGGAAGGAAGAAACTTAAACAAAGCATTTCAGAGTGAAGCTGAAAAGAGCACATACTGGGCGGTAGATAAATAGCTTGTTTTTGAACAACAAAATGTGCAAAGCCGCTCCACTGGAGTCCAAGATCACATTAAAATGACCGTTGTGTTGCTCCAAAAATATGTTTTGATGATGATAGCTGTAAACTTGTTAAGCTAACTGAATAGAACAACTGCTTGGTCCATGCCTGGACCACAGTCTGCCATTTGGTGATGCCTGGCTTAGAAGAAGAGGCTGTATCTAAGCAGGCTGGTCTTTGAATGGAGATTCTTGTGACAGTCTGTGGTATGCATCTACAGACATATCTTGTGCTGAATAACCTCAGTGGCAGAGAGTGGAGTACCAATGTGTTCAGCAGTTTCATCAGTGTTTTTTTCTTTCTTGGGAAAGACAAAGTAGTTGCCTATCATACTTTAACATAGCTGGTAAAGATGCACTCAGTGATGCAGCAGTAGAAGTTCTTCAGAAATTGTCAAGACAGACAATTCTTCTCACTTAGTGGTGTGCCTTTTGCACCAGAATAGAGTACAGAATTGCGAGTAGCATTACAATGTTGAACGCATGACACTTAACTGTGCTGGGCTGTTTTTCACTTGAATTTGTGACATAAAATAAGTGTGCACATTCAAAAATATATTTGGAGCACTTGTGCTAGTAATAAAGTAAAATCTAGCAAAGCTAGATGTGTCTTTATTACATAATTTATTACATCTAGCAAAGCTAGATGTGCAGGTCGTTTGCTGCAGTTCACCCACACATGTTCAGATGATGAAGCCCATCAGCCATTACTTTAAAGGCCCTTTATTATGCATATGTGGCGAGGAGGAGTGGGGTAGGTAGGTATAGATTGGGATTATGACATAAGGGGAGAATAGAGGATAAACCAAACACCACCTGGGGAGTTTCACCCCAGGAAATACTTAAAGTACCTTGAATATTGTGTGTAAGATACATGCTAAGGCACACAGGTTCATTACTGAAAGAGGCTGAGACCTGTAATCACAATTAAAGCAGAATTTTTTATTGATAAACAAAATAAGCAAAGCAAAAAGCAGGGGCTAGAGCTGCTGAAAAGGAAAAAGATTAATAATAAACAAGAAATAACCAAAAATGATGGTAGATAAAAATATTTTATTACAATTTATACTAAAAAAGGCCTTGATATAAATTCTAAAAAGTGAATACTACAATAGTTAAAACTCAGCCCAACATTAGCAAAACTAAGGAAACTAAGAAATTGAGCTGAGGCCACTTGGGAGAGGCACGCTACATGGAGGAGTGCCTGGGGGTGCTACCACTACTCACCACAAGTGGGCACAGCAAACACAGCAATCCTTAAAAATGGCGCAGTATATCGTGTCCCAGTGCAACTACTCACACACAAACGTGAAGGGACCTCACCACGGGTGCCTAGCCTCTCACCAATATTACTCTCCAATATGACACAAACAAAAATGCATGTATCCCAGTTGGTTGAACAAGTGTGAAATAACTCAAAATTTAACTATGGGAACTTGAGATAATATATCAAAATAGGCAAAACTGGGAAAAAAATAAATCACAAATCAATAGTACTATTAAGTAATAAGTAACTGAGGAACAAATTAATGATTGAGGGCAAAGCAGGCAAAACAAAGTAAAGTGAAAGGGCAGAGCAGAAGTGGTAAAAGGGACAGGAGGACCTAAAAGTAGGGATGGGTATCGTTAGGATTTTTATGAATCCGATTCCAATTCTGGTTCTGCTTATCAATTCCGGTTCTTAATGATTCCTTATTTCGATTCCAAAATAGTAAAAAGATAGGAGGTCAATGTTTATTTAACAAAAGTAACTTAATTCCTTTACTTTTTTAGAAAATGGTAAACAAAAATAAAGTCCTGTCTTGCAGCTAATTAGCTTATGACATATGTTGCACTTTCCTTTTTCACCTCTTTGTCTTATATATACACTTATATATATATATATATAGATGTTGTATATGTTGGGCTTCTGGCCTTTATTTGATAGGACAGGGGGTAGTGACATGCAGCAAAGGGTCAGAGCTGGAGCCAAACTCGCGGAGGACTGAGCCTTCCGCATGTGGGCCGCGCACCGAGTAAGCTAAATGGCGTCCCCATCTCTTTGTTTTTCAAAATAAAGCCACACTTTACAGCCTTTTCCACGATCAATCATGCATATTTAGCCCAGTTAGCCACAGCCTTTTCCTCTTGTTTCTCTGGTTTTTTTTTTTGTTTTCCTCCAGCATGTTGAAGTCAGCGTGAATGCGTGACATAGTCACGTAACAGACAGGTCCTGACAGACATGCAGCCATTGTAAAAAAGGTTACAAGTGCATCCAAGAACCGATATACAGAACCGAAAGTAAATCATTTTAATGGGTACCTGGTACCCGCCGTTTTTGATTCGGTTCCTACTTGGAACCGAATTTCGGTACCCAACCCTACCTAAAAGAGGGGAAAAATACAGTTAGCCGGGCTCATAATACTTCATATTAAAACTATGATGAAGTACCCTACTCACCACCTCAAGGTCTGCGCTCTAAAGGATACAGCAGGGCAGGAGGGAAGTTAACCCTGTACCTGGCCAGCCAACACATTGCACATGCAAAACAAAAACAGTAAGGCAGGTACACATGTACACGACAAGGCTATTTTTGGCATGTACCTGGAACAAGCAAACAAGCAGCCACAGCAGGGACAGAACATGAAGCAGGAAAAGGGGAGACAAAAGGCCTACAGGTGCCTCATATTTCCAGGCCCTGATTAGGAGGTGGGAACATGGGAGGAGTCAGGCCCAGGCTGCATTCACTCACTCTCCTGAGTAGTCCCACCACACATAAAACACTTTTTATGGTCCTCCAGTGAGAATATGTTTCCCCAGCCTCTTTATAGCCACGGCTAAGCCCTTTCAGTGCTGGGTGTTTGTGCCACTCCCTGAATCGGAATGTGTCTGTCCAACAGTCACCAAGGGGCTCTGGTCAAGTCAAATCAAGTCATATTTTATTTTTATCACACCAAATCCCAACAAAAGCTGTCTAAGGACACTTTACATATAGAGTAAGCCTAGACCACAGTCTAAAATTCAATTAATGAAGACCCAACAATTAAATTTAATTCACACATGAGCAAGCACTTGGTGACAGTAGCAAGGAAAAATTTCCTTATAACAGGCAGAAACCTCGGTACACATTCAGGCTCAGAGGTCAGTGGCCTATATATTTTCATATATACAATTTTTCAATTTTCATATAGAAAATTGAAAAGTTTTTTACTTGCACATTAAAGAAACTAGGAACAATGGTCCTTCTCAAGGAAACTATCAGACAAAGATTACTGGAACACTGCTCACTAAGAAGACAAGGCAAACTGGCAGCAGAGAGAACCACGGCTTTAATACACATGAGGGCAAGGAGACAAGACACAGGTGAAACACATCAGGCCAGTGCTTCTCAATTGTTTTCTGTTAAGCCCCCCCTAGGAAGAAGAAAACATTTTGTGCCCCCCACCCTCAACACCCACGACTATAAATAGTATCATTTGTCTATACAATTGTCACAAGTACACTTCTGCATAACATTGTATCCTTATTAACATTAAGGAAAACCAAAAGAATAAATAAAGAAAGAAATATAGATCCACTTACAACAAAGAATAACTTTATTAACATTGTCTTTTAGTCTGAACCAGAAAATGCTTCATGCTGTCTGCTGCCAACATTTTCAACACAGGGTCACACCCCTTCCTGGCATTTCACCGCGCCCCCCTGAGAAGCACTGCATTAGGGTAATCACAAAAGGTGGGAAAAGAACAAAGGGAGGAAGTAAATGTAGAGACAATACAAGGGGAGATGAGACTATCAAAAAAAACAGGAAGTGAATGAGACAAACAACAACATGACAAACTCAATCCCTGACATCTATTTGACTTGTCTTTACTTGCCCTGTAGTGCTAAGGACTTAGCATGTTCAAATGTTTTGAATTATGATATTGAAAGTGATAATAAGTTAAAGTAAAACTTTATAATAAAAAATAAATCTGAAACAGAACATCAAACTCAAAGCACTAATACATAAATAAATTTAGAAATTTGGATACTATCTTACTAGAAAAATCTAAAATGTCAGTAAAATAACCTGTGTAGATTCTCATTCATCCAGGTCATGACCACAACACCCCACAGGACTGGGAGGTTAACGACCCACTCAGGTTAACGACTCTCGGGGGCGTAACCACCCTGTGATGGGTTTCTTTCTTTTCTAACCCCTCCCTTTCTATTGTTGTCTTTCTCTCCTGCAAGATAAATATCCGCTTCCTTCAACCAGTCCTTTGGAACTGGAGAAGCTTCTTGGATGTGAAGTGAAACGTCCTCCCAAAAACTCAACACAGTCCAGTTGACTTGCTTTTTTGACTCTTCAAGTCAGTAAAATAAATAATGTTTCTCACATCAATAAGACAGATGTTTATAAAGAATGATGAGTCAGTGTGTCTCTTGTTCTCTGTCCTCCAATCTCTGATTGTCAGTGTCTGTTGCAGCAGGAAGAGAGAGGAAAGGCTGTTTCTTGGCCAGCGGTGAAGTTTACAACAATCTGCACAATTATAAGATAAATTGCAAACTAAGATAAACAGCTGAGCTACATACTGTGCAACTTTCGTTTTAGCTTGTTAAGAATTATTAGCTTTATGCTTAACCTTCGCATTGTGGTTATGCTAAACATGTTTGTGGACTTTGGACAAAGCAGCTGAAATATCGCTTTTCATGTTACATTTGTGTTTGTTGAACAAGTGGTTTGCTAAGTGACTTATTGGTTTTTTACTTATGAGGGGGGTTTTTGCACTTACTTGTAGCTGTCATGTTACCGCAATCCTGCTTGCAATGTGTGTTTTTGAGGACTGTAAGGCAAAGTTGCCACAGTCCCGCCCGTGAGGAAGGAACAGACTGGACCAAACCACTGTTAGATATGGGAGGTTATAGTCTTTCAATATTTACAAAACACATTGTTTTCAGTTAACAATCAGTGCAGCTTGTACTGTGTTTTCAGTGAATATTACTATATTATTAACAAACATTTTTTGTGTCAACAATGATATTTTCAAAATTGTGCAGAAAGTTAACTTTCTCCAGACCTTTTGAATAAAAAAGGCCATTTTAATGTCAGAATGTGGTTGAAGATATTTGTCTTGTGGAAAATGAACCCAATATTTATTTTTAAGACTATGGAGTGAAAGATTTGACCATAAACTGTGATCACGTTCATTTCCCTCACAGACTGTAATACACTCTTGGCTGCCACAAGTCTCCTAAAAGAGCGTGGCCTCTTGTGAAACAACAGAAATCAGGAACTGAGCTCAGTTGGGACTCTTGCTCTCTAAACTGTCTTTGTATGGTCCATGTTCTGGACATGTGAGCTGAGTTAGTTCACAGAAAACAATGCTGTTATGGTTATATAATGAGATTCTGAAGTCCGTTAATAATACCATTAATTAAATTAATAATATAGTGAAATGGATAATATATTACTGATCTTTTACATTTATGAGCTAGCAAGATAAACTTTCTGAATGTGAAATGAGATGTCTGTATAGTTAAAAAAAAAAAAAAACACAATTTTTTTCTGTTTGTGACTAGAACTAACGTTCATGAGTGTTCTTTATAATAATTATATTATATTATGTTATATGCAACGACATAACACTGATATGTACGGAATAACTTTCTGAAACTTTTATTATTTTAAATTTAGAATCAGACCTATAGTCTTGGTCATAACCAAGTTTCATTCTCATATTGTCTACCTCTCTAGCAGTACACTGCACCCAGAATGAAGATGAGCTCCTCAAGCTGTTGGTTCCTAGTACCTTGCAGTACTGCTCCTTACATTAGACATGTTAGTAAAGATGTTGATTTGGCTATAAAAAGGCCTATCTTCTTTTTACTGTCATATTTTTCTTTTTCATAAGTAATTGACTTGTAAAATCATATAGCCTGGAAATACAGTTTATTTTTTCAATTATATTTTTTTATTATTTCCCCCAGACAAGCATGAGCACAGTCCAATATGTCCACAGGTGGCATATCATTGAAATTAAAACAAATGGCTCATAGACAAAAATCAGAAACGAAAAATGACTGCGGATAGCAGATAGAGATGAGCAGCTGGTGTAGCAAAAGTCATAGGGGCTACCTTAATGTTAAAAATAGACTTGAACTTGCACAAACAGCAAACAGAAACAAAAAACATCGTAAACAAGAATACAGTGATATACTTAAATATCCACCTATCCAGCATATGCGTACTGTATACCCATGCGCAAATTACGCATATTACTTAGACATACCTATACATAGATATGCATGTAAACAAAAATACTTAACCCAGTGAATGCTTGGCCTGAAAAGAAATCATTTTCTCCCCACCCCCTTGTGCACTGTGTACTTTATTTAAAGCTATACACGCCAGTTTAATTTTAGTTTACATTTCCCTGATCTGTTTTAGAAATGGGTCCCAAATCTCTGAATAGATATCCATTTTACCATTTATTTTATAAATCAATCGTTCATGAGAGTCAGTTTCTGATAGAGCTGTGAACCATTCAGAATAGGTAGGTCTATTTCTTCCCGCTCAGTGCCTTAGTATAACCCTCTTAGTTGTAGTAAGTGCGACTTTGAGCCATTGTGCTTTCTTCCCATCTATTCTGACATGACCTATTAAACTGTTCAGTAGGCATAGAGCAGGAGTGAACTCAACCCTGGTGTCCAGACTAGCATTAATCTTTTCCATAACCCTTTGCCAATAAGAGGCTAGATTAGGACAGCTGAAGAACATGTGCACTATATCTCCCTGACCTGTTTGACATCGCCAGCAAAGGCTCGAATTATTCAGTCCTGCCCTTTGCATTCTCACAGGTGTCCAATAAAGTCTATTAACTATTTTAAATTGGATAAGTTTAGATCTGGCATCTCTCATTGGTTTAAGCACCTCCTTCACTAGTTTATTGCACTCATCATTTTCATATGTGATACTTATATCATTTTCCCATACAGCTTTTAGGCCTGCAGTAGTACCACTAAATCTCTCTGTGAGATGGTGGTAGATTAGACCTGCCAGATGTGGAAATTGAAGTTGACTAAACAATTCCAACTCAGAATATATATCAGACTGGATAGGCAGTCTGGTGTTTGCAGGACTCATTTTAGAAAGATAATCTCTAAGCTGGAGAAATCTCCAAAAGTCCTGTCCTCGCAGGTTATAGAGTTCCCTAAGAAAAGGGCGTTCAATTCTTCCTCTATATCCACCCAGAGGGGTCTGTCCTTTCTACTTGAGAAGAGGGAGACTATCTAAGCCCCTAAAAATGCCTCCTGGTAAAGTCTCATATTAGGAAGTTTCAGTCCCCCGCATTCTGCTTTAGCCTGTAGTCTTGTTAGCTTCATTCTGGCCCTTTTCCCAGCCCAAATGAACAGACTGAACATTTCATCTATATTCTGAAGTATAGTTACTGGTACACTCAGGGGTAACATGCTAAGAAGGTAATTTAATTTGGGAGCTATGACTATTTTTATTGCCTGGACTCTCTCCCATAGTGAGATCTGCAGTTTGTCCCAGCCTTTGAGAAGGAGTTTTATCTTATTCAGTACTGGGTAGAAATTATCGGAAATCAACTTCTCCAGACCTGGGTTCAGAAGAATTCCCAAATATTTAAGATTTTTTGGCACCCACTGAAATTTCAAAATGTGGAAATCAATTCTGTAGTAATATTTGGACAGTGGCATCACCTCAGATTTGGTCCAGTTTATCGTATATCCAGATATTTCCGTAAAAGAGTCAACCAGATCAAGCATTGGTGGTACAGACCTCTGAGGGTCTGACATCAGGACCAAAATATCATCCGCAAATACTAACATTTTGTTCTCCCGACCACCCGTTGTGATACCTCTAACTGATTTGTTTAGTCTTATGGCCACTGCAAGAGGCTCTAATGCGATAATGAACAGGGGGGTGACAGGGGGTCCATCTGTTTTGTCCCACATCCTGCAGAAAAAGCAGACGACCTCAGGCCATTAACTGTTACTGTAGATTTAGGTTGACTGTATATACGTTCTATAATATCTTGAAACCCAGGTCCAAATCCAAATTATTTTAAAGTAAAATTAAGATAACCTCAGCTAACACAATCAAATGCTTTGTCTGCGTCTAGAGACAGAGCAGCTACTGGGATGTCCATATCTTTAGACTTCCAAATTAAATGCAAGAGGCATCTGAGACTGTCAGAGGAGGCCCTGCCCTTCACGAACCCCACCTGATCTGGATGTATGATTGTAGTAATTACATTATTTACTCTCATAGCGAAAAGCTTTGTAAACAGCTTACCATCACAACATAGGAGGCTAACGGGCCGGTAAATCTCACATTCTAAAGGGTCTTTACCCTTTTTTCAATATTAGAGTGATTATTGATTCTGTCATTGAGGACGGGAGTTGTCCTGTGTCAATAGCAGCATTAAATGTCTTTAAGAGCTCAGGACCAAGCTCTTTCGCAAACTTCTTATAGAATTCACTAGGTATTCCATCTACCCCTGGGGTTTTCCCACTAGGCAATAGCTTGATTGTCTTGTTCAACTCCTCAAGAGTTATTGGACTGTTTAGATCCCTCATATTCTCCTCTGAAAGTTTAGGGTTATTTAAATGTTGAAAGAAGTCTCTTGCTTTGTTTGTATCCATCTGACCCTCTCAGCTGTAAAGTCCCACATAAAACTCTCTAAATACATCACTGATTTCCTTATGGTTGGTAACCAGTTTCCCATTTTTGTCTCTAATCCCTCCAATTTGACGGGCGGCTTCTCTGGCTTTCAGTTGGCTGGCTAGTAATTTACTAGCCTTGTCACCTGATTCGTACCATCTTTGTTTCAGTCTGTAAAGGGAGTATTCAGCTTTTTTTGTAAAGATATTATTTAGCTCATATTTGGCCTTAACCAGACTGGCTAGACATGCCTCATTAGGATTTTCCCAATATTCCTTTTCCAACCGCTTAATATATTCGTCATAATTAGAGATTTTTAAACTGTCCTGTTTTTTCATTAGTGCTGTTTGTTGTATTAGGATTCCCTGTATGTACACTTTAAAGGCATCCCATACAGCCTGTGAAGCTATCCCATTATTGGTTTCAAAAAACGTGTTAATGTGAGTCCGGAGGTCTATACAAGACGTCTCATTCTGCAAGATACTAGTACTCATCTGCCAGCCCTCAGATTTTTCTCAAGCCTCTCCAAATGCAATAACTAAGTCAATGGGGGCAAGATCTGTCATAGCTATTGTGCCTATATTACATGCTCCAGTGCTTTCAATCAGGGAGTGTGAAATCAAAATGTAATTGATACGTGAAAATAGTGAGTGTCTATTTGAGAAGAAGGTGTAATCAAGGGCAGTCGGATTTAGAAGTCTCCATATATCATAGAGTCCTGTATCTTTGCAAATGGCTCCAATGGAGTCCTGAGTTCTAGATGATCGGACAATACCAGACCCAGATCTGTCTAAAAACCCATCGAATACTTGGTTGTAATCACCTCCTAAGACAACAGGGAAGTTACCAAAGTCCAAAGTTATTTTCTTTAATTGAAGAAAGAAATCTTGATCCTCCACATTAGGTGCACACAGATTACCTAAGATTATATTAGACAGATTAACCAAAAGCATCTTTATCTCTGAATTCTTTCCCTACCTTAGCGTTCACTTTTTTTTTAAATAGTATAGATACTCCCAGCCTTTTTTGGTTGAAAGTGTTATGACAGGCCCCGCCAATCCATGTGTCATGAATCAGTATCTAGCAGTATCTTTTTCTGAGATATGAGTTTCCTGGAGCATCACCACATCCAAGTTTCTATGCCTCAGGTATCTTAACGCCCTTCGTCTTTTTACACAACAGCCCAAACCATTTACATTCCAAGAGGAAATCTTAATTACACTGGTTCCCATATCCACCTTGCTGTCTGATTATCTGACATGTGAACAGATTAACAACAAACCCTGTAAGTTCTATACCGTGCAGAACTAAAACAAAATAACTTGACTGGTATTCTTCCCCCTTACAAATAACTAACTCCTCATAACAAACCCCTGATTCATACCCCCCTCCCACCTTAGACATCAAAACTGTGGTCCACATGATGCGTCTCAAGTCTTCTGAGTGGTGACGCTCCAACCGTATTACAAGTATAAATTAACTGCCATATTTATGGTCTAAAATATAACCGTCAAACTAATATAACTTTCTAAATGGGTTTAAAATACCCTATCTATTAGCAGAGAAAGCAAAAAAGTCATATCATTACATAAATCAAACTGCCTGAGTGTTTACAGAAATTAAACATTTAGCTCACCAATTAAGAATATAACCTATTAAAACACAGATATTTAAAATAGTCTATAAAACAATGTAGCATATTCAGTATTTTAACAAAAATGTTCACATAAACCACACCATATTATTGTGTGCGCAGCCTTATACAGTGAGTCTTGTACCTATACAATGTCCCAGATTAAAAATTTCGAAGCAAAGCATAGTGTGAAACAACACTGTCCTGTTTGTATTGAGCTCCGGTCTATTCAGCTTCCTCAGCTGGATGATGGTTGTTAATGCACCTCCTCGCTGCTGTTGTGTCCTCAAAGCGGCGCCTCGTTTCACCAACTGTCACCCAAAACACTGCCACATTGAGTATTGCGGTCCACGTTTTCATGCATAGATGTCTGACCTCCGTGAATTTGTTTCTCTTGTCCTGAACATCTTTTGTGAAGTCCATGAAGAAATCCACTTTAACACTTTTTCACTGAAATGTCCCCAGGTCCTTGGCTCTGAGACGCACCTTTTCTCTGTCAGAAAACCGCAGAAATCTCACCAGGACTTGGCGGGGCCCGGCGATTTGGCAGTCCTTTGGGTTACATCTTGTAGAGGGTATCCGATGTGCCTTCTGTATTGTTATGTTTTACATGTTTTCTGAAGTGCCCGTAAACAGACACCGCAACACATCTGTCACACAGTCCATCACTTTATTTCCATTTTCTGTGCCTTCTGGTATTCCTTTGATCCGAAAATTGCTTCTCCTGCTGTAGTTTTCCTGGTACTAGAGACGAGCCTCGAGCTGTGTTATCTTGCCATCCATGCTCCACGTCGGGTCGACCAGGTGACTGTGAGATCTGATCCTCGGCCTCGCTGGTTCTGGAGCCTAGCTTAGCCATGTCCGATTTCAGCAAGTTCAAGTTATCTTTAATGGCTGTCACGTCATCTCCCACCTTCTGTATTTTCTGTTGCAGACCTTTGCTACGAATTTCACTCAGTATCTCCACACTGTCTCCAGCCATCCTGTTGGCCATAACCTCGCTGTGGCTTTGTGGCTAATGTTAGCTTCATTGCTAGCTACTTTGCTAGCCCGGGGCTGTGTCGAAAATACTTTTCAGGCCAGGAGTGTTCTTCCACAAGTTTTTTAGCTCTGGACATTAGTTATGACTCTTAACCACGTTCAAGCATGCAGAATGATAACTTTGGCGCATATTATTTAGCAGATATGGTTAAAGCGTCTCTCTGACTCTTCGGTCCTGGAAGTCCGAAAATACAGTTTATTGAGGCTACATGCATGTAATTTGTTATGAACTTGTAAAATCACATTTTATAATCAGCAAATAATTATACAGAAGATTACTTACCTGAAAAAAGCATTTAATGTCCCATAATGACAGACAAACTATACCACAATGTGGTACTGTTAAAAATATGCAAAACTATATAAAAAAATAGGAGAAAGCTTTGTCAATGAATGGAGGAGTGACCAAAAGAATTCAGTCAAAAAAATTTTTTTTTTTTTTAGGTTGACCAACCATAAAACAACCTAACTTAATGACAAATGTTTTTATAAACAGTTAATGCTGACTTTTTGGCCTTGTTTAACCACCCTAGCTTGGTATTTCTCTGTCTGTTGGTGATGGAAGGTAATATTTTCATCCCAGGATACTGCCAGTGGAGGTCCTTTAAGTCCTGCTTCATCTTCGCAACAAGCTCCATACTCTTGACCTTTTCCCGGTCACTGCTGCCATAGATGATGACCACAATATATCTGGGGTTCTTTCTTGAACCCCAGATATATTAAGTTAAACGGCAGACTCATTACCATTCACTCCACAGTGGGCCTAAGCTTGTGGAGAAAAATAACTTATTCCCAAGCATCTTTGCTGGTGTTTCTTTTTTTTTGTGAACACTGACTCATTTTTAGTTCTTAGTTTTATAAGTTCTCTTGTCTTTGCAATACTCCTTATAAAATAAGTAAGTAAGTAAGTAAGTAAGTAAGTAAATGTGGTATTGCATATAATCATCTTTTGTTTGTATATTTACATATCTACATATTGACATCGGTTGCAGTTAAAACTTCCTGCAGAGAGAATTATTATTACTTGGGTGTTACATTGCAGTATCTAAGAGTCCAGCAGAGGGCGAACTGAAACTGTCAGAGTTGCTAAGGTCAATGTTAAGCGCGTAGAGAAGCAGACTGAAGTAGGCACAAAGCCAGAGAGTTACTCATATGTTATGCTGCAAGCGGGTTCAGTAAAGACCTTTGAAACAAAGTTCACTTGTGGACAGTGGATTATTTATGAAGATGCAACAATAAATTAATTAATTAATTAATAAAAAATAAAAATAAAATAATTTTAGGAAAACATGCACTGTTTCCTAGACTAAAGAAGGGTATATGAGATAGCATTTGGTAAAGAATAAACCAAATAGGGTAGGTTAAGTTTCTCACTTGTTTAATTCTCATACACTGATATACACTGACATCTGACAAAAATTCCAAGATAACATAGACTAAATGGTTATATAAATGTAAATACTCCTATAAGCAACATTCAGAAAAAATTGCCCTGAGAACTTACACTCTCTGAATACAGAAAAATTAAACCAGCTTGATTGTAAACTTCAAGGTATGTTGTCATCCTAAAACTGTTGTTATTGTTTGTTATATTAAGTGGGCTATTAAATATCTAAACTTGTGTAAGATAAAATGTGAATTAAAAATAACAACAGGGTAATGAATGGAAAATAATTACTTTTGTTAAAATCACTTTTGTCCATTTGTGCGTTTTCACAATTGCTTAACTACTTGATACACCCCTCACCACCCGCTGACATATTTGATTCTTAATACAACTCAACCTTGAAGTTGTTAATGACATCAAATGTCTGTCTTTCTTTAACCAATTTACTTTAGTGCGGGTCGTCCTGTGGAACTGACATTAGTAGGATTCTGAGAGTGATTATCCCTCCGCAGCTGCCAGTGTAGCTTGCTTTGGATTGACACTAGCTAGTAAGGCGGTAGTGGGTAGAGAGTGGTTTGAGATTGGTTTTAGGACTCTGGTGCTGCCATCCTTCTGTACCTAAAAGGAGGAAAAAAAGCTCAATTAAATTAATTCATGCTACAGCAATTAGGTAGGCTAAACGTGTTCCATTCTTATTATTTACAACAGCAAGTTTATGCTGACACTTTCCTGTTTTGCCTGGCTAGTGCACTTCTGTCTTAGTTTCACTTGCCTACAGGGCTGTGTATCTGCAGTGTTGTGCCTAAATGCATTAAAAGTGAATGGTGAATGAGCACGCTCATCTTGAGATGTGTAAAGGACATTCACTTTTGCAATAGTAAACGGCGCTCTTGCGATAGTAAACTTCGTTCACAAGTTTTGCCACATACCGTGGAATTTTCCGGGAAAAATGTGGCCTTCTTGTAAATAGCTCCATGCACAGAACGCATAAAATAAGCTCAAAGACTTTGGCGGAAAATCGCTCAACTTGGTAACATCATGATGCGCCACTGTGTTGCACTGCTTTACGTCACCAAATATGTGCCGAGTGATGGCTTGCGAAGAATCACATAAATGGATGTTGTTTTTGCATTGCTGCATCATAATAAGGCTCATGCAGGCTAAATAAAATGACCACTACATCAATATTATTATCAAGGTTACCGAATTAATTGTCAGTACAAGTTGAGGGATTCAGAGCTCTGCAGTGTAGAGGTTGGCAACATTTATTATTGTACAACACTAAAACAGACAAACAAATGACTTATGTTAAAAATCATTTATTGAAAAATACCAAATGAAAACACACATTATCTAACTTAACAGGCGTATGCAGTATTTACGTGTGTGTATGTGTGTGTGTCTGTGTCTGTTGGACAGACAAATGCACAGATGGCTAACTCAAAATGGTGGTTAGGACCGCATGGCTTAAACAAAGGAATCTAAAACAAAAACAAAGATGGCCGAATTGAAGATTAAAGCCAACACCATATGGCTAGTGGGGGAGGTTAAAGGTTTCTTTGTTTGGGGCCAATGCATGCAAGCTAAAGGTGCCTGGTAAAAGAGAGGGGGTTTAGTTACACACAGGCTACTCACATGCAAGTTACTGGATTTGCTTCCAGTCCTATATGTGTGTAAATGTACAACTAACTTAACAATAACCAAGCCAACCTAGACATAAAGCTCAAAGAATCCATCCAATAAAATCATTTCAGCAACAGGATGGTCTGGCCCTCTGAACCCTGGGTCTCTGAAGACCACTGGTCGCTACTTTATTCCATAAGTTAGCAGCTTGTGGCTGACCTTAGTTTGTGACTCCTGTTGCTTTTAAGTCTCAACTGTCAGACCTTTTGTCCTCACTGCTGGCGCTGACTTAACTTGCTTACTCCTGGTTGATCCCTTGGCAGGCACCATCACCAGCCCTCCTTTGATACTAGCGTATCAAACTTTATAATGTGAAATTCCTGTTGTCAGCCAAAGAGGGCAGTGCTACACCACAGTTAAACAAGGGGTAAACAAGGGAAAGACAGGATGCAACAAAAAAATAAAACAGAAAGGGAAGAGGAAGACAGGCAGTGCTACTAATATAAAGTGAAGTGGAAGTTGCTGTGTTGCCACCAACACCCCCCTTGAGATAAAAACAGTCCAAGAGATACTGTACTGGTCACCAGAGATGTGGAAGTCCTTGTTGTAGAAAATGGCCCAACAGAGGACAAGAGGTAAAGAAAGAGAAACAGTGGACATAAGCAGTGTGTTTGGTTCAAAGAATGACTCTTTCTGGTCCATGGGTTCTTTATAATATAATGTGTTTTGACAGGCGCTGGTGATTCAAGCCAATCGCATGTAAACATTCATCAAACATACATGGGAAACCATCACTAGAGCCCAGAGTCCTTGCCTAAGGGTCAGGCAGCCCAAGTGGCTACCCTAGGCTGCAAAAGCACCTAAAATGCAATGCCCAGAAGGTCACTGCAGCCACCAGACACACCACAGGCCCAGGGGCCCGAAAGGGCAACAACAAGCACCACCAAAGCCAACCCCCAGACCAGCAAGACACAAAGACCCACCTGCCACCCAATGCGCCCCGCATTCCCCGACACACCAGAACCCGAAAGAACCCAGAGACCTACCACTTGCCACCCAAGGCATGCACCCCAAAGCCCCCTAGGGGGAGGGTGTACTGCAAGCAAGCAACCAAGCAACCGGCCCAGGCCGAAAACACAGAAGCAACCAAGCCAACATGCTACATCAGACCCAACACCATGATTCATCAAGAAACAGAGCCTCAGCCGTGTTGGGTCACATGGGGCTCCAACTATGCTGGGTTAATAATTTGGATTGGCTATCTGAAGTATATAACAGTTAAGTTAATAATGAGATTTAATTTACATTAAATCTACCTCGGGGCACCACCCTTAGAAAGGGAAATGAT